>JAQFZP010003542.1:0-10002 GCA_034695745.1 Geophilus truncorum | reverse complement strand
CTCATTACATTACTTAAACTTATTCTACACTTACACACTTACATTTTGCACAATACTACATTACAAGTATATTTATTGTTAAAGGTGAACGAATCTTGAACATGATCTTAAGTAATACCCTCACTGCTCTAAACTTTATCTTATCTTTTATGTTTTACCTTTATAAGCAGAAAACTTTACCCTCACACTTTCAGACCCCCACAATTTCAAACTGTACTCTCACATTTAATATTTAACTTCCACGTCTAATATTTTATTCCATAACTTCAAACATTAACTCTCATTTTTTCGAACTTTACCCAAACAATTAATATTACGCCTCACATTTAATATTTATTTCCACATTTACTTACTGTTGTAGTTGACAGGCATCTTCTCAGAACAAATGATAAATTCTCCACAATCCCTTTCAACTGATTTCTCTTTTTTGTATCTTCAACTACACCAAAGTCATCTAACCGACAGTTTCTAATGCTTTACGTTTTTTACTTGCAAGATCAAATCTGGTATTGAGTCACCAAAATAATATTCATCATCTTACATCTTTAAATTCAGTTATAGGGAATGTGAGTGATGGGTATCATTAATATCATAAATGTAGTAAAATGTAGTTTTTTATGGTCTAAAATGATTAAAATTACGGTACACAAAACTAAAATTTTAGGCATTTAAAAATTAAAATGTGGAATTTTTATGGTTTAAAAAGTGAAAAATAATGAGGTCTTTGAATTTTCATAAATCCCCTTACTCTCAAAAAAACGTTTCAAATTGAAAAATTATATTTTATTTGTTATTATACATAAAATTTATTTATAATAATTTAGTTTTTAATTTTTAGAACACAAGAAAACGCCACCGTCAATTCCCACACACTCGTCGTCGTCTGCACCCCCACAACCCATGCAACAACAACACCCAACCATCATCGCTGCATCTAATTATCCAACCACACCTCGGCAAGGAATGCCGCAAAACATTCCACAACGATGAACACACAAATGCAGACGCGATGTGGATAGTGTCCACAATCAGGTGTGGTCCTGGTCTCGGTTACGGCGGTACAGACAGTAATATCATCTATCAAAGGTAAATTGATTTTATTATGAAAGATTGAGATTGGGTTTTATGTAAATTTTTGTATTTGGATGGACAATGAGGTTTATATGTGGGTGTTTTGGTGTAGAATTGGTGATTGGGTTGCGTCTGTGCGGCTATTTGGTTTGTTGGTGTTGTCACCAAAGAGTCGAAGGAACTGGCATTCGGTGCGTAATAATCACTGATTATAGATGAGATGGAGATTAAATTAGGTCCTCGAAATTGTGATACTATGAAGTCTTTGTGCCAAACGTTAGGATCGAGAATTTTGTTGATATTATCGGTAATAACACGAGCAAATATTTTCTGGGACGATTGTTGTTTAGAGGTGATCCAACGGGCGTAATAGACCAAAGTATTAATATAACTGAACTTTTAACTGTTGATTCGTTTGCTGAAGTCAACGAAATCAAATTCGAAAGTTACTATCGGTTTGCTGTTGAATCGCACGCTGAAAACGATTTGGATCAAGAGTTTCGTTTTTACGAATTATCCAGGCAATTTGCAAAACCCCATTTCGTACTCTTAATTTTCTGATTGGGAAAATTGTACATAATTAAAGAAGACTACAAAATTTCAATGAGGTGTTTCGAACAGATTTTAGAAACTCAACCGCGTCATTACGAATCATTGAAAACTTTTGGTGTTCTATACAAAATATCAAAAGTTTACTTAAAAAAAAATATATATATATAAATTTTAAAAAAATCTAAAACTTCACATCACAAAACTTAATTTTTACATAAAAAAAAAAGAATCATACAAATTTTCAAAATATCCACGACTTCATGAAAAATCGCACTGTGCACGCACAAATCTAACAATCTCTGCATTTTGCACACCAATCTAAACCACCTCTAACATTTAATTTTTATAAAACACTGCATGACAATTTCATCGAGCTAGATAAGGATAAAAAAAATCCCGTTTCTATATTTTTACTTATATTTAAATATATTATATTATTAGTTCCTAGTTAAACCTACATTTTGTCCCTAGTTTAAGCCTTTTAGTACATGATCATTCTTATGCTGTCATGCTTTCTTTATTGATATATCATCATTTGTGATTGTTACTCACAATGATGTTATGCCATTGTAGTAAGGTTTCTTTGCAACTGAAATGTCATTATTAAATCAGTAAAGCATCGGCTTTTCTCAGGGCAACACCTCTTCTTTCATTCTCTCTCTTTTTGCTTATAGGACTTAATTTTTTAACTTCTGGCACTTAGGACTTGTCTCTTTCTCTATTTTCTCTCTTTTTTGGCTTCTTCTCCACTTCTTCACTGCACTAACATTATCTCTAACGCAAGGGACTTTGTTTTTCAACTAACTTTTCATTGGCTTTTATTATTTGTGTATTTTGGTCGTTATCTTTGTCAATTTTATGCTAAAATTATTCAAAAAAACACAAATAAATTTTTTATTATGCTTTGCCCTTGTTTTCTTCTACTTTTAAAGATTACAACCACCCCAAAACTTTTTTTTATCCTGCATGCAATTATAGCCATGCTCTGAATGGCTATGGCCATATGTTAATGATGTAATTGATGTGAACTTAAAAACCATGTGGTGAGTGGTGTTGGCAAAACAAGGTCACGTGACGCCGACTTTACCTCTTGTACATCCCCTACACCCAACACACATTATTTGGCCATTTGCGACAATGCAATGGCTTAAACAAACACTACTACAACACTGCCACATAACACATTGGGTGGTATGATTAAAAAGAAGCATTTCCTCCAACTCTCATTTTTAAAAAATTAAGTGCAAATGCTTTTGCTACCTAAAAAAAAGCATTTGTTACACAAGAGAGCATTTGCTTAGAGTATAAGCTTTTACTACAAAATGGAGCAAATTGATATGAATAAACAAGAGCATTTACTTCATTTAGGTAACAAATGCTTCAAGTCAAGTGTAGCTCCAAAAAAAGCAACTCTAATAAATCAAATACAATTTACATCTAATATAAAATTCATGTGTAAAACAATTGTTTCAGATATAAGATTAGATTTAAGTTCCTATATTTCTACATATATTTAAATCTTTCATTTGTTTCTAGTTTAAGCCTTTTAGTACATGATTATTATTATGGCATTTGTGTTTTTAATTGGTTTAGTTTAGGGTTGGCGATATTTCAAAAATATCGTATCGTCGATACGATACGATATTTTTTTAAGCCGATAACAAATATCGCGATATTTTGAAAAATATCGCGATATATCGATAACGATATACGATATTTTCAAAATATTTGAAATTATTAAAAAATATCTTTATTTTTGTATCTATAACATTTTAATGCACACATTTAATTTATAAGTGTTATTGGGGACACAATAACTTGCTTAACATGTCGGGTTTAAGCCTATTCCTATCGTTGGTCCAGCCTTAGAGAGCAGCTAGACCCTTGGACGCCCTGAGCAATGTGAAAAACGGCGCTCCCTCTGGTAAAAATTTGATGACGGTCTTACTTTTATTATGTGTTTTTAGCAAAAAAAAAATACTTTTGTGCAATCTTAAACACATTTGGGTAGTCTTTTTTTCTTTTTTCCAGTAAGATTTTTGAAAAACGCGCCTACATTTTGCTTGTCCGTCATTTTGAATATCGCATTACGATAAACGATATCCTGATATCATATCGGCGATATATCGTTTCGTAAATATATCGATAAATATCGAAATATCGCCACCAAAAATATCGCGATATCGATATATCGCGATATTATCGCCAACCCTAGTTTAGTTCTGAATACACTTAATAACAATAAATACTTTGTAAAATTTATATAAATTGGGTTTTGAGATTAATTTTACAGGTATGTCATTGTTGTTTGCTGGAATCATAGTGCCATTTTCGCTAATATCTGTATATAATATGATGCGTGTACATAGAGATGGATCTATTTGGTTTACTGGTAAAGTTCCATCATTCAAATAGTAACAGACTCTTCTTAAATCTTAAATTACATATAATTGAAATACAAGTTTAGCAGTGAAGCTATTTACACGCTTACGCTAGAAACAAAGGGGCAGCAATTTTAATTTAATATACACTGACATAAAACATTAAAGTTTAACTTTGCCACGTAAAACTACTACGTACATCTATCTGGTGGCGAAAAAAAATATATATATATAGATAAAAACCAAAAAAGTCATTAAGGAAATCGATTTTTATTTAAAAACATTTATTAAAATTTCTAATTTTAAAGTGTCGTTCTAACTTCGACTTTGAACAAAAGTGATTCGTTTACAACAAATGTTTCTAAATTTTCAACAGAAATAAAATTCCAGAACCGAAATTAATCACACTAAAATCTTTATCGACGACGATTTCGTAACGAATGAGATTCACCGATGCAACAGTATTAGGTATACTCGAGAAAAACATAACTTTCTACAATTAAAATTTCACAAACTTTTCACTAATCTTTAGACATTGAGGTTTTCATTGAGGTTATATATTTTCATTAATTTTAGTTCTGCTTTATAAATAACTTTATTCTAGTAACCTTTATTAAGCACATGATTGGCTTTCTATTACATTTTTGTTATGGTTTTTAATCCTGTTTAAGTTTCTATATTTTATCTCTAGTTTAAGCCTTTTAGTACATGATCATTCTTATGTCATGCTTCCTTTATTAATATATCATCATTGTTGATTGTTATTCACAATGATGTTATGCTATTGTAGTAAGGTTTCTTTGCAACTGAAATGTCATTATTAAATCAGTAAAGCATCAGCTTTGCTCAAGACAACATCTCTTTCTTCATTCTCTCTCTCTTTGCTTCTTCTCTTGCACTAACATTAACCCTAACTTAAGGGACTTAATTTTTTAACTTCTGGCACTTGGGCCTAATCTAGGACTTGTCTCTTTCTCTATTTTCTCTCTTTTGGCTTCTTCTCCACTTCTTCACTGCACTAACATTATCTCTAACGTAAGGGACTTTGTTTACCAACTAACTTTTCATTGGCTTTTATTATTTGTGTATTTTGGTCGTTATCTTTGTCAATTTTATGCATAAATTATTCAAAAGACACAAATAAATCTTTTATTATGCTTTGACCTTGCTTTCTTCTACTTTTAAGGATTACAACCACCCCACTTGTGCTCTTAACCTTCCAGTTTTAATTTTGTTGATACCAAGTACGATAATCTCTTAGCAAGAAACCAGTGACGTTTCTCATAGAAAAGATTTCTTGATTTTCCTTTAAGTTTTCGATAATTTCTTTTTATAATGCTAAAAACATGAAATGATACTGGATTAATTAATATCAATAGTTATAAGAAATAAATAAGGTATGGAAAGTAATAAGCCTTTCCTTTTTGCTTTATGCCAAACAAAATTTGTCCAATTTTAACAGTGGTTAGTAGCGGTATGTAAGTAAGAAAATCTTCTACACCATTCGACATTTTTATAGCCCATAAAACTAAACTAATAAAACTAAACAATTTTTACATCTGCAAAAGGTGAATTTCCGGCGCGCGCACTCTGGTGGCAAAAAAGGGAAGCGCAAGTGAGGGATTTTGGTCGAACCGTATTACTATTTTAAAGGAAAAATAATTTGTTTGTTGAATTTTTACAAGGGAACATTCATAAGTTACAAGCCAACCGAAGAAATAAAGAAATAAATAAGAACTTTGTCATGCAAAATTTCAAAGTGATTAAAAACATTTTGTATTTAATTCCGTATTTACTGTGATTAGTTTAGAAACTGACTTATGAGACCAGTTGATGGACAGTATAGCTTTGTTTCTTTGTTCCCTAATCATAAAAGATTGAATAATTTTCTTCTTTACAAGCTGGCTTGGCTTTTCCACATTAGAGTTAGTTGAGGGAATTTTGTGTAAAACTGCCAGTGTCTATATAAATTAGTCTTATCAACCTGTCACCTGACATTTAACAGTTTCAAGTTTATTAATGAACACAAAATCTATGTATTATAACACACACTAAATTTGACTTTACATGAGACGTACAACTTTGGCCACAACTTTGGCCTACGGTAAAAATGTGATCACATTATAGAATCATATTGTTACTCAATAATTAGTTTCAAATAAATAAATAAAGCCTTTATTTAAAACTTGAAGCAATTAGCTTATCTGCAAAACATAAAAACAATGAAAAACAAAAATAAAGGGTGGTCTTATCTTAGGCCTAATGACTTCAGATGTGTTTTCTTTTCTTTAACTGCTTTCTTTTCGCTTGTTTTTTCTTCTGGCACTATTTACCAGAAAAACTCACAGAATATCCAATAGTCTAGCTTCAATTTTGAGCCCATAACTCCTGTTAAAGTGAGATGGAGAACATATTCATGTTCATAGTATAGTACTTGATACTAATAACATATTGTCATTTCCAACATAAATCTCACAAAGATTACGATGTAGTTTTTATTATTTTTGATAATATTTTTAATTTTTAAAAAATTTATTTTTGAGATTTTTTAAACAATTTTTTATTTTTTCCTTTTATTGTAAAATATTAAAAAAAAAAAAAACCCTTAAACTTCACGTCACAAAACTTAATTTTTACATTAAAAAAAAAGTAAAAAATCAGACAAATTTACAAAATTTCCACAAATATCCCACTTTGAACGCACAAATCTATCAATCTCTGCATTTTGCACACCAATCTAAACCACCTCAAACATTTAATTTTTATAAATTACTGCTTTACAATTTCCTCCCTGTTATTTCACAAAGAAAAGGGATATACTTCGAGCTAGATTGGGTGAAAAAAATCCATAAAATCCGCTCGACGAGCCAATTTGTGTGTCTTCGCCAAACGCTTCTCACAAGTCGGTCCCGCGTCCGCATTATCCTCCACTTAAAATTGAATGTTGTCCAAGTTTCCCTCCCGTTAATTTCAAGTGGCTGCGTACGACACACTGTGTGAATTAGGATTTTTCCTAATGGAAACTTTATCGGAAAGTTGTTGTAGGAAGTTGAATTTCTACTAAACCTGAAATTTGATGGATAATTGTAACAAAGAGCAACTTTATCTTGATTTTTATTTCAATTTTCTATTTACTTTTCTATTTATTATATTATTTCACAGCTTTTAATTCTGATTTACATCAAAATTTCACAAACTTTTCACTAATCTTTATTGACGCAGACATTGAGGTTT
Source organism: Geophilus truncorum (assembly GCA_034695745.1). Taxonomy (NCBI): domain Eukaryota; kingdom Metazoa; phylum Arthropoda; class Chilopoda; order Geophilomorpha; family Geophilidae; genus Geophilus; species Geophilus truncorum. The sequence continues at coordinate 2,764 of JAQFZP010003542.1, read as the reverse complement.
TCATTATATATTTTCATTAATTTTAGATTTGTTTTACAAATAACTTTCCAGTAACTTTTATTATGCACATGATTGACGTTCTATTACATTTTATTATGGTTTTTAATCTTGTTGCGCCTTGTTAAGAGACTTTCTAGATTAAGATTAAATTTAAGTTTCTATATTTTTACTTATATTTAAATCTATCATTAGGTCCTAGTTAAGCCTATATTTTGTCTCTAGTTAAGCCTTTTAGTACATGATCATTCTTAAGGTATGCTTCCTTTATTGATATATCATCATTGTTGATTGTTACTCACAATGATGTTATGCCATTGTAGTTCGGTTTCTTTGCAACTGAAATGTTATTATTAAATCAGTAAAGCATTGGCTTTGCTCAAGGCAACACCTCTTTCTTTATTCTCTCTCTCTTGCTTCTGCTTCTGCTTCTTCTTTTCCACTGTACTAACATTATCATTAAGCCCTAACTTAAGAAACGTCGTTTTTTTAACTAACTTTTCATTTTTTATTCAAAAACACACAAATAAATCTTTTATTATGCTTAGACTTTGTTTTCTTCTACTTTTAAAGATTACAATCACTCTTTGAATGTCAAAGTTGCGATTTGACCCATATTCAAATTAATCGCATTCAACTATTTCATTAATTCGTTGTGTCTCTCTTCTTTAGATTTCTCTATGGCCGAATATTTAGTTACTCTCCCTACTGCAAAAACTCCTCTCGTACTCGCCTCGTCTCGTCTTGTCTCTTTTGGCTTCTTCTTTACTTTAACCCTAACTTAAATAACCTCTAACACTTGGGCCTAACCTGGGACACTTATCGCTTTCTTTTTTGGCTTCTGCTTCTTCACTTTACTAACAACCCTCACACAGACTTTACCTCTTGTAGATCGAGTGCTTCATTTTGCACTAAATGTAATCTTAAACTAGTCAAGTAAGATGGTCGACGTTAATTGCATATTTTCTGAGAGACAGAAATAATTTTTGAACTCGAGGGGATATGTTATTAGTTTGTCCAGAAGACCAAACGAGTTAAAACCTTCTTTAAACTGATTAAACGCCTCTTGCGTTCTGTTAAACTTATCTATAAAAGTTGACTTTCAACTACATCTTTTTTTATTCTCTTTCTCTCTTTTGACTTCTTCTTCTTCACTTTAGCCCTAACTTAAGGGACACTCTGATTTGCAGAGACTAGATGCGAAAATAAAATCTTTGAAGAAATTAATACAATAAAACTTAATTGTACTAACTGTGGTCATCCACAACAGTCTTTTCTAATTTATAACACTCTTGTCACTTTTGGAGCAATTAGCAATAATTATGTCTTTTGCTTCACATTTTTTGGCAAGTCATTTAGTGCAGTTATGACATCATCTTTTAATGCAAACAATGTTTGAATCATAACAAATTACTAATTTTAAGTTTCTAAATTTTAGTTAAATTTATATATAAATATAAATATAAATATATACAACTCTGACATTTCTTCCTGACAAGATAAGTTCTCACAATGGCTAAATGAATTAGATTAATATATTAAATATTACACCACACTTTATGAAGATTACATGACACATTTCTACATGTCTATATATTAATTTCAGGTTGTAACATTAATTCTTTCCATTTCTAGTCGTAATAGTACTCTTAAATTGTTTCATTTTGACTTTTAGTTTTTAACATCATTTCACATCTTTATATTCTCTTTTTCTAATAGAACTTTACTTTTATGAAAAACTGCTTTATTTGGATTGTGGTACATTCTCACAACCTCTTTAGTTTTTTTTTTTGCTTTTTCTAATTTCGCATTTTCTATAGCATGTGCATCCTTCTTATCAGGCGCGCATTTTTGCCCTTTGATTTATGACATGGGTGTAGACAGTAATATAATCTATATTTGGGAGAAGGGCTCTAGCATTAAGGTAAATGGATTTTATTTCGAGGGATTGAGATTGGGTTTTAAATAAATTTTTGGATTTGGTGCTCATGGTGATGAGGTGCAAAGTTGTCAGGTTTGTCGATTGCTTTTTTCTGGTTAAAGTTGAGAAAAATGTACGAGGATGAAATGGAGATAACTGCGAAAAAGGAAGATGGAGATAGAAAGATACGAGAAAAAGTTGTAAAGCGGATGTCAAAAAAATAAGAAAAAGAGTAACATAGTTGAAGTTGAAGATAATTTTGAAAATGAGCCGAAAAACAAATAGAAACGTTTACAGCTGAATCGATATATAATAAAAGAGAAAGTCTCGAGGGTTTCTGCTACGGCGCTTTAGGTTTGTAGTTTGGGCTTTTGACAGTGTCTTAGTTGCAACCCAAACCCATGGTAACACATAACAGACAAAAACACCACTAGCAAATAGCCCCTGTAGCTAAACACGCCAACTGACATCCCCCAGCAACCAACGCTCGAGTGCCTGGTGTAGGGGATGTGAGATATAGGGAAATTGGGGTGAAGGGGTGGGGTGTAGAGTGTGAGTGTGGGAATAAAAAGATGTGTGTGGGCGAAGAGAGAGGTTAGGGTGTGGGTGAGTACGGGGGTAAAACCTAGCAATAACCTCGTGTTGAGCACGGGGTACTTGCTAGTTAAATATTAAATTAGAAAAGTATGAATTAATTTATAACCATTTACTTTAAAAATTAATCACTGGTATTTTCTGTAGTTTAAATTTTTTGAAAATTGGCGGTTAGCGAAGTAAAGAACACAGCGTTGTAAACAATAATAATTTCAGCTGCAGGAAAGAGACTTTCTAGATTAAGACTAGATT
>JAQFZP010003541.1:0-10006 GCA_034695745.1 Geophilus truncorum | reverse complement strand
CGGAAACGGAAAGCAGTAGCAGACGTTTTCAATGGCTGAAGATGACAGCAAATTGTCGAATTTACCGGCTTTACCACGACCGTTTCAGGAAACACAACCCACTTCGTCTTTTTATTTAAGTCCATTCAGTGTAAATAATTTTATTCCATCAAACTCTACATCTCTTACGGGTCCAGTTTCGAATCCTCGAGTAATTCAACCACCTCGTTCACATTTGCCTTTTCGTGGCAATGGAGATTTCAAATTAAATTTTAGTGCTAAAACGTTCAAATCACCGCCTAAACAAGTAAGAAACGATGCAATCATGATTTTTCGAATACAAAGAAGTATTTATTTAAGTTTTTGTTTATTTTAGGAGTTTAGAAGGCGACAACCCTTTCACAACTGCAACAACAACAACAACAACAAGAAAAATGAATTTTTCTGCGACACTTGCGACCGAGGGTTTAAAAGCAACGATGAGTTGAGTCTGCATTTAAGTCAACATGTGAAATGTTGGCTGGATGATTGTCCATTCCAGGGTCACATAAAAATAGTGGAAAAACACATAAAAATGGTAAACACCGTAACGTAATTTAAAACTTTAAATTTGAGTTTATAAACATTTGTTTTATATTGTGTTAGCAACACGAATCTGGTCTCATCAATCGAATTGGATTTCTAGACTCACCAGAAGACGTAAAAAAGTGGAAAGAGGAGAGAAAAAAGTATAAATTAATTTTAAATATTAACTTTTGTGACGTATGATTCATTTTTTTATGGTCTTCTTAACAGGAATTTCCCTACAAAACAAAAACAAGACGAAAGTAAGAAGTTGGCACAAACTACTGACACGAAGAGGTTTTTATTCTTTTAAAAGTTCGTTATTTGAGGTTTTAATTATATTTTATTTTTTCTAGTCTTAAACCGCTGTTTGGTCGTGGAAAAAATCAAGTAACAGTTGAAAATGTGCCTAACGACTGGCCTTTTCCTAGAGGTCGTGGTCGAGGAAGAGGAAGAGGATGGGGACAGGGAAGAGGTGGAAATAAACAAAGAGGAAAGTGGGGGAACAGAAAGCGAGATTTTACGCATAAAACAACGAGCGCTGATGAATCTCAAGGAGTTAAAGCTAGGATACTTGGGAATAATGGTGCAGAATTTACAAATTCTTTACAGTATTTCGTCGATAATGGTAAAAATTAGAAAAGTTTTTAAAATTGTATAAATAATGAAGGAAATTTGGTTTTAGGAGATAACGATGATGACGACGACGATGCACCTGAAGAAGTCTCGATTCAAAAATCAGATCCGTTGCCCTCGAAAGGCGAAGAAAAGGCGCCTCAGCCTCAACTGACTGGTGCTCTGGCATCGCTTGTTGCAGATTATGCAACTTCAGAGGAAGACGAAGATGAAGTTAAAACTACAACTGTTAATGTTCCACCACCTGTTGAGAAAAAGAAAATAGTGCGAGAAAAACCGATTTTCAGGAAAAAAAGGCAAAGACGGGAAAGACATGAGCATGAGCATGACAATAATAAGAAATTAATGATAAATTTTCCCAGAAACAAATTTCTAGAAAAGGTAAGAAGCGATTATTCAAACAGACAAATAATTTCATTCAATTTTTATTCACATTTCTTGATGGGATTTCGGTATTTGATGTGTATCTTATCAAAATTTGCGATTTCTAAAAAGGTTTGGAAGTTTGGGAAGTTCGGCTTCCAAAACTATGATACCCTGCAGTAGTTGGCCTTGTACGGAATCAATCACTGATTAAACAGTAGAATTTTATAAAATCAATACTGATGAGTAGAGCTCGGATTTCGGTGCATTGAAAATTGAGTTTTATGTGCATACATATGTACTAAAAAAGTATCGAAATAATTACTAAAAACCTATAACATATGCAAAAAAAAAAAATTTATTTATTCATTTTTAGTCAAGAAAATTGTTACAGTAGCAAATTAAAACTTGCTCTAAGTGTTTCACAGTCAGGGAATGTCTTTTGTCTGTTAAAATACATTTAAATCGGGAAAAATATCGCTCAACATCACAACTCGTAACTGGAGCATATTTAAAATACGTAATTTCGTTAGTAGGATACATTTCGTTACGAAAAATATTATTCATAACTTATGAATAACATTTCTCGTAACATTTTAAACACGTTAATGCACTATTTTTGGGCGAAAATGACCATTTATGCATTTTTGGGCGAAAATGACAGTTTATGCATTTTAAGCCAAAAAGTGCGTTTTATTGCATAAAATTTTTTTCTATGCATTTATGCATTTGTCTGGGCTCTACTGATGAGGATAAAATGAATGAAATTGATAAAATTTATATAAAAATCGATTTTAAAAGACACAGTGGCAGTTCTGTAAAAAACCTAATTACTGTATTATTGATTTTTTATTTTTTTCAGTTATTGGAGCCCGAGATCAAGAATGAACGAGATATTATATTCCAATGTGTACAATACGTCGTTAAAAATAATTTTTTCGATTAAAGACGTATGTTGTATAAAACCGATATTTTATGAGGAATTATTCATGTTATTCTGTCTTGCATTCGCCTGGCGTAATAACGCCTGTGTATGCTGGTTTTTAAGCCTTTCAAGTTCATTTACACGACTTCGTGCATGTTCTAAACGGTGCCAAGCCATTTGTAGCACTTTCTGCGCGGCGTAACTGGAACCTTCGTGAGGTTGTCCTAAAGACGAAAAACAACAGTTCCAATGTTTTTAATTCTGAACGATACGATACGAAGTACTGTATACATACCAGTCGACACTTGTGTGAGGTAATTGATTTGTTTGGATAATCCCGTTTCCACACTTGCTAAAGTCTTCAAAAAATTATTCGTGTGGCCTTCGACACTTTTTCCCGGTGGCTTATCTTTACTTAGCTCCTGTACAGCTTGACCTAATTGAATAGCAACACTTTTCCATGAGGGCTATTCTTTAGAAAGATGACCGTTTCCAATTGGCCTGAATTTTTGGACACTTAATAAACAAACCACGCTGAATCCATTCGTAGTGGTCCGAAGTGTCGGAAATAAGCCAAAAAGGCGAAAACAGCGTTTGAAGTTGCGAGATCCATAGCACAACTGAGCTAGAAAACAGTGTCCCCATAGCACAACTGAACTGGAAAAACGCGCAAACTAACTAACAAGCGTGCAATTTTCGTAAATTTTCATTTTTCATCAACCACTTTACCCCCATTGCGGGATGTTTATAAATCCAGCGCTCCGCGAGCTGTTTAAATGTGCGATAAAGGACCTTTCCAGTTCAGTTGTGCTATGGCGACGCTGTTTTCTAGTTCAGTTGTGCTATGGGAACTCGCAACTTCAAACGCTGTTTTCTCCCTTTTGGCTCATTTTCGGACTCAGCATGTTAAACTACACTGCTGAGCCGAAAATCAAAGTGATCAAGAACAGCCACTATTCTAAACAAAACCCCTTTATTTAATCCGACTTATCTAACATGTGTAAATAAAGTCAGACAAAATAAGTTGTAAAAGAAATTAAGCTTGGTTACTCAGAAATACTAAAGCAAGCTTGGAGCATGCGCAGTAACGCATTAGCTCGTAAACTACTTTAGTCTCTTTAGCAGGAATGGCAATTCGATCAATTTAGAATTGTTATTCCGATTACAATTCACGATTTTTTAAAAATTCGAATACTTATTCGAATTCGAATGCTAAACATTTATGAATTCAGATACCGGTACAAATAAATAAAAAATTCGAATATCACCTAAAAATTCGAATTTCAATTCAAATTGCAATATATCTTTTAATTTTTTAAAATTTTATTTATTTAATACAAAATAATGAATTTTTAATTGATTTTTTAACATAAAAACAGATTATTAAAATTGTTTGTTTACTAAGTAGCTTAGTGCACAGTGTTTACAGTGTGATTCAACATCAACTTTCCCAGTCTATTTTTTTCACATTAAACTGCAGAGAAAAACTGCTAACAACTGGACAAATCATAATTTAAAGTGAGAACAAAACAAGATGAAATTCAAACAAAGCTACGAATAAAAATAACGTATTAATTCCATTTGGAGTACAGACGAGATATTCTTGCAAATTTTTGCAAAAATTTCTGAATTATAAATTCCAATTATTTTAAAAATTCGAATTGTTATTGTTTTTAAAATTTGAATACCAATTCAAATTCCAATGCAGGAACAAATTCGAATTTTTTTCGAATTCCAATTCTTTCGCGATGGGAAATATAAAATTTAAATTTGTTCACTCGGGACTTGTAACCAGCGATGGATAATTCGTCTAAATAAAACCTCCAACAATATTCGAATTAACTAGGTCGAATAAATTTCCTAATTAATTCCAATTTCGTAATTAGTACGAAATTGAAAAGAAAAGAACCAAAGTCGACACAATTAAAGTTGAAAAGTTGGCGAAACTGACAAGTTGCGTCAGATTCGTTGTTGGCCGTCAAGGCCGAGAAAAGTTGTAGAAAACTTGGATACAGATTTGCGTTTGATTGTTAAAACCACACTGATTTAATTTAATTTTATCGCTATATATAACTCTGATTGTCTCGTACACACGACGTTTAGAAAGACGCCCTGTGATTGGTCGAGATCCTAACGTCACAAACACGAATCACAATTCACAAACGAAATTACGAAAAAATGTCCGAAATTAATTGAATTTCAAACAATAAACGAAAAATTACAAATAAATTTACAGTTTTACATTAATTTACAGCACAATTTACAATTCCAAATTCGTAATTTAAATGACTTAAATAATTTAATTTAAATCAGTTGGAACGAATTTGACAAATTCCAATATGATTTCAAATTGCCATCCCTGCTCTTTAGCGCCTTAGTTCTTTTCTGATTCTCTTCTTCTACAGTAGTATCAATTCCTTCACACAACAAACGGATTTTCTTTTTATATTTGACAGAACAAAGATAAAATTCAAAGCTGTATCTTAGAAGACGGGAAAATTGTATTTCAAGAAGGGTTGGCTTTACAACTCAAAGAAAAGAATATGGCATTAGGAAAATCATTTTTCGTTGCTCCGACAGGAGGTAATTTATAATTTCAGTTTTTTGAAAATACTTGTGTCAGAAATGGCGTATGCTCTACTTATTTCTAATATACCGTACCGCATGGTATATTTTGTTTTAGATTTTAAGTTGAATGAAGGCATAAAATTAAGCGCTACTTTCAAAAAAAATGGAACATGCGAGAACACAATTTTAGCGGTATTTATTAATGCTTTCATTTTTTAATATCACTTAACAATACTCGATTCTATTTTATATTTATCATTTTAACTTCACACTAGGCGCATTCGTTAAGTCGATTTAGACAAAAAAAAGTCATCCCTCGGCCAATAATCGAGCAATTTAGATGAGATTTAAACTCGTCTAAATTTCTCGTTTCAGAAAACGAATGCGCCTACTGTAAATCCAAAGGTCTAAAATTGACTTCAAGTCAGATGTGAGATTAAATATTAGATTTATAAAGTCAACCCTGTGAAAAATATAGTATTTTTTCGATAGTTTAATGTAGAATTAGATTCCTAACACATGCTACTTGTTTGACCAATGCATTATTTTTAGGCTGTTAAAATGACTAAAAAATGGCTTCAACATTAATTTTAACTGTTTAAATTTACAGTGAAAATTTCAAAATGAAACCTTACGAACAGTAGCTGCATTCAATAGCTTTGTTTTTGCGGTTTTTTTATGCAGTTTTTATAAAAAGGCGTAACAGTTTGCCATACAGCAAAAACAGCATAAACAGCAAAAACGAAAAATATTGTACGCAGCTATGTAATGCATCAACACAAACATCACTATTTGTATTGGTAAAATTGGTCATACAGCAGTAAAACAAGTGCAAGTGTCATTTTAAAATGCCATTTTAATTAAATAATTTTCCAGGTTGCCTTATACGATGAAGTAATGCCATATCAATATTCTGCGTTTATTATGATAGGAAACAAACTTGTACTATCGTTTTACTTACGAAAGGTAAGTTATAATTTATTAAGAATTTTCATTTAGAGGTAATGCGTAGCAAATTATAAAATAAAAGTAGGTGTACAATCCTGGTCATGAAAATTGTCGCGTTCACTATACTCCTATAGCACAGTGAAAGCGATAAATTTTATGACCGGGACTGTACATAATTTACTGATGTAAAAAAAAAATACCTTTCCAATTTCAGTACATTTTTCTGCCAACAAAACGTCCTTATTGTGAATCAGATAAAACAGCCAGCATTAAATGTTACGAAGATTGTTTAGCAACGAGACAGGCAACACAGCAATGCAGGCTAGTAATGCAATGCAACGCGTTTTGTGTACTTTTACTCTTTCCCTCCACTATAAAACTTTAAAACGGATCTTAGGCCTTAGGGCGCATCGCATTTGCGCGAATTGGATAAAAATGTGTCCCATTAGGGAGCTATGCATTAGGGCTTGTTGCATTAGGGCTTGCTGCGTTAGAGCACTGAATTATTTATTTTTTTAAGTTAAATTAAAAAAAAAAAAAAATAAATAAAATAAATTAAATTTTCCTGGTTGCATTAAGGTTCTTCAAGTAGTTTATAAAAGGTTGCATTAAGGCACTTTTGGTATTTTCAAATTTAGATTTTGTGACGAATCTCCGATTTTTTTCTCTTTCTTATAATATGAAAATGGAAATGAAAAACGAATAAATTTTTTTAAATTTAACTGCAGGCCTTTTTCAATCTAGTAACGACGGCATTACAAATTGGACATCGCAATAACACTTGCGTCTCCAGACATCTTTTCAGACAATTCGCACAAGCAGTATGCACGTAATCGCCATCATGATCGCAATATACATTCGCAATGTTATCACGACAAACTTTACATTCTAATCCTTCGTCTGTTGAATTGCTTTCACGAATAATCTATGCCGTTAGTCGAATCCGTTTTTGTTGTTCGTTTACAAGTGCGTAATTTTTCGTCGAAATTTTTTCGCTCAAATGCAACCTTCCTTCGCGCGCAAAAGCAGCATTTTAATTATTTTCGCTTCAACGCAATCTATTGAAGCCCAAATGCAGCCCAAAAAATCCCAAAAGATTTACTTTGCACACCTTAATGTAACCAAAAATTAATTACGCTGCCCAAATTAATTCTCTGCTCAAACGTAACAAAATTCGCCCAAAACCTTCCTGCGCAAACGGACAGCGCCCTAGGACCCAGACACGTTTAAAACTTGTACTAACTGAAAATAATAATAATAACATTTTGTCACAGGTTTTAACTGTCTTTTTAGCAAAATAAAAGGGTTTAAATTTGTTGAATTAATCAGTAGCTGCATTCACAAATTCAATTGCACTAGTTCATATGAAATAAACCTTTTTAAAAGATGGTTTTAAACTGGTTTATTTCATATGAACTAGTGCAATTGACTTTGTGAATGCAGCTACTACTAGATGTTACCTAATCAGTTCGTTTATTTAGACTAATTCAGACAATTTTTGAAACCTCTTTGTCAGAGGGGGTTCAGAAGGTGAAAACAGAGCTTAAATTAACTTATCCAAAATTGCAGTGGTTAAACAACAAACAAATTTTGCTGCCTCTTTAAAAGGATAAATTTTAATTTTTTTAAATTAAACTTGATTTCTGAACAGCTAAAGAAAATTTTATTTTTGAAACTTGTGCCTTCAAGCTCTACAATCATAAGAAATGTGATGCAAAAAGTAAAATTTTATGTTTCGTACTTTATTTCTCGCATTTCAGATTACCATTCATGGCTTTTAACAAAGACGTACCAGACTGCATCGAAATAAACAACAGGAGCATTATTTTAAAAGTTTATGACAACACGTACAAAGATCAACTCACAACACTGGCAACAGTCGACTGCCACTGTAAACGACCGTGTTCAAAAGACGCTTTCTTTTTGGTACTGGACGTTACCCGCTTACCAAAACAAAACAAAGATGAAATAATGGTAGACATGATACAAACCGAAACCACATTCGTCGAAATGACCGAGACGTATACCTACGATAAGATATCACTGTTAGTGGACTTTGGTGGCAACTTGGGCTTTTCTTTGGGTTTTTCACTTCTGTCCCTTCTGGAGTTGGGGCAGATTTTCGGTCACCGGTTTTGGAAATTCATCAAAGCAAAAAGTACATTAATAGACAAGAGAATTAAAAAGCAAGCAGTATCGATTCTTGAAGAAGTTAAACATCAAAAACTAGGAATCATTCAGAAATGGACTTTGTCTAGAATCACACATGCAGTGGTCGCAATGGCGTGCAGCGTATTTGCAATTTATTTGTGTGTGATGAAAACTCGATTATACATCAGCGAACCGATACAAATTTTGGTGACCATCGAAGAAAACAACACCATTTTTTTGCCCAACATCGTAGCCTGTATTGACGGACCTTCCTTCTTACGTTACAGGGAGCCATATGCGAATGAAGTGGGCAAACACGTGTGCTCTGTACACTTATTAGATCTAATGAATCATTCAAAAGCAAAAACAGTGGAAAAGCTTTGGAAATTCCAAAAACCAGCATTAGACAAAACGCTCATGAAGGAAATAAACAAAGTGCGTATCAATTCTAATATTAGGGATTTTACGAAACCAAATGTATTACGACGTAAACCTATAAAACTTATAACTTTACACTAGGTGGGTTTTTTTATTATTTGCGTAAATCACGTTAAAACTAGTCTAAAACAAGATTAACACATTTTTTGGCCTACATTTTTGCGAGTAAGATAGAGAAAAATGGTCATTTTACGCAAGACAATGTTTTGCACAGGATTTTACACTTGTGCAAATAATAAACAAACCCACCTAGTAACTGCATTCACAAAGTCAATTGCACAGGTTTATTTCATATGGACTAATGCAATTGATGTTTATGAATGCAGCTAGTGAGATATTTCAGTTTAAAGTTATACGTTTTTCCGCTTTCATCGTGATACGTTTGGTTTCGCAAGATCCCTAATAAAACATATACTACGTACGCAATCATCTGACATCTGAGAGTTTTAATGTTCTCGGTATAGCAATTAGCAGTAAACAAGATCAAAGAAGCGTATACTAAAAATTTCACAGACATGCACACTGGAACATGTGTAGACATTGAAATAAGTAAGCACAAAAAATACAGGTACCGGTAGTTAGTACATTTGAATTCCATTTGACCATCGTGTTTAGAACCCATGAAATATGCCGGAACCACATCTACGTTTTTTCTTGCATTAAATAAAATGACCAAAATTGAGTGCAATGACAGATTGTGGCAAGTAAGCGTCCTCACTCCTCATTTGTGCTTTTTCTGCTTTTCATTGTACGGAAAGTCATATCATCTTTACAGATTTACGTTCGGCCGCCATTTCATAACTTTCACGATGTCGTCCTCACAAAACGAAATATTCTGCAAAACACGTTTTCGGCATTCAGATTTAAGTTTACGGAAGTAAGTATAAATTCGGCTCTGCACTCATTCGTACTGTGTTGACTGTTATTGCTGCAGACTACGCTATTGAAGTCAAGAATTCGTCATTGCGTTGAATCGGAAGTGTACGCACAATGCCAAGAAGACTGTTACAAAGAAAAAATACTGGCCTCTGTAATGTGCAAGTGAGTTAAATTTTAGATAGCTTGTTTGATCAATTAAATACTCAGTCATTTCTTTTTAAGATTGCCTTTTATGGTCGAGCCAATAGATAAGCCTTGCGTCAACATATCTGAATCGAAACTGGCGTTATCGACATACATGAACGTATCTTTAAGCACTGTTCCAAAGCGAGACTGTCGGTGTCCTCCACGATGCAGAACCCTAGTGTATCATGGAACTCTTTATTTTCAAGAGCCAGAGACGTTTATTGCCAATTTTCTTGCAATTATGCCAATGAATAATCTAATAGAAAAGTACGAAGAAGCTGCAAAATATAGTATTGTTGCTCTGTTTTGTGATGTCGGAAATGCGTTTGGCCTTGTGCTCGGTTTGTCGCTTCTCACTATACCCGACAT
>JAQFZP010003540.1:0-10006 GCA_034695745.1 Geophilus truncorum | reverse complement strand
CACCAAATCTCCCTCCCTTCCCTTCCCATCTCGATTGTCCGCCCTTTGCCAGATTGTATACACAACTCGTCGCTTATTATCCTCATCGTCTTGGCGCCTGAACAACACAACTCCAATTCATAGGAATTGTCGCTACTTATTCGTGGTACCACCACCAACATAGGTCAATTAATGTCGAAACTGAACGACTGCAAACCGTCGGCTCTCCGTCGGCAGACCATGTCTCTCCTCGAGGTGTGCGCCGAACGACCAGTATTCATGTTACGCGTGGGAGTGTGGTCAATCGTCATTGCCTTCATTTTATTCTCTCGTACTGCGTTGGCGTGGTGGCAAGGCTCGATCGTCGCCTTCGCCATCTACATTCTCACCGGCGGATGGAGATTTCTCTACATTACCATCGTGACCGCGCCCAGGGACGTCAAGTAAGTGCAAAACCGGGAAAATTATCTTATGTTTACTTCCGGTTGGGATTTGCTAGGTCAGTAGGCTGAAAAGTGAAATTTTCCCTAATTTTATACTTTTGTTACTAGAAAAACATAAAAGTGGCGCTAAAATTTCAAATTTTAATTAGTTTGTTTACTCCAGCCGCCATTTTTGTTTTGCTTTATGTTTGTTGAGTAACAAATTTTGGATGTAAATAGCGAAAAAAAAAATGGATTTGGTGATTTCGGTGATTGGTCACTGAGAATCGCCTGATTTTTATTGATATTTGTGAATGTGAAGGAAAAAAATATCTGATAACGTTTCGTATCAGGTGACGTCTGCGGGTGGTGTGTTTGAATGGAATTTGATGCGATTTGTCTAATATCTATTGTGAAATAGAGGAAGATGAGAAGGCATCAATTTTATCCTGTGTCAGCTGTTGGGTTTGAAATTCATCGTACGAAGGTGTAATTTAATAACTCACCTGAGAAACTGTTTGATGTGAATGAATTGGGAGCATCGAGGCCCTCTATTGTTTGTTTTTAAGGGTTGATGACATGGATTTATTTAAACGAATTTATAATTTACACGATTAATTATTGCTTAATTCACCCTTTTTATTAGTGTTAAACGTGTTTTGTGCGTTCAATTTGTACAAAATGCTCACATGTGGTGGGTGGAGGAAGTGAATGCGAGAGTTAAGCCTAAATCCCATAGAGTAACATTGAAAAGTGTGCCGTGCTTGACATGTGTTGAATGGAAAATCATAGTTTTTACGAAATGATGTGGCGTGATGGTTTTTTTTTTTTAAAGTAAAAAACAGAAAAAATTTCCGTTTTCCTTATTTTGTGTACAATAAGCGATTATTGTGATGCGGATTCATAAAAGTGAATCACATTTTGAATGAAAACTACGGGTGTTTGTCCGTTCCGCTAGTTTTCGATTTCCAAATCACTTTTTTTCTTTTCCGGTACGAATTTTTACGATGTCTGGTATATAAAGGATTATAGTAAGATAAGAAGTTTTGTAGTTTAAAAAAAAAAATGTTTGTGGAAATTGATAAAAGTGATGTTTGTGTTATACAATGGGTTGGATTTTATCGTTGATAACGGTGCACCCGAAAAAGATAAAAAAAAATGAAGTTTAACGGTTGAGAGTAAGGAATAACCACAAATGGCAACAGGAAACCATATAAAATACTATCTGGAACTAGTTGATGCAACTGGCGGAATGCCAAAATGAAATTTAGACTTTTAATTGCAGAAATATAAAAATTTGAGAATTGAAATTTATATTGGAGTATGATCCGGATTTTAAAAAATTGATGATAAAAAAAAGTTTTTTTTATGTAAATACATAACACCTGTAGTAAATTTCAACTGTTTTGACTATTTTTCGTGTTTTGTCTAAGAAAAGCCCTATATTTCTGGTTTTTTTTTTTTTTTAATTTATTATTTATTTATTTATTATTTATTTTTATTTATTTATTTTCTATTTAAATTTTCTATTCAAATTTGAAATTATTATTTTAGATCTATAAAATATTATTAATAGTGATAGTAAGTATGATAACTAAAAAATCCGAGACAAATTAAAAATAGGGTGACGAATGTCACAGACGGCACACAGTACGAATTTATGTTTATTTTACAACCTTTTCTTGGTTTATAGCGCGCAGTAACTAATGTATCACGATCATAAATCCACACAAGTCATGAATTGTAAATATTTGAGCTACGATACGCCGCGTGTGTAAATTAACAATTAAAAAAAAATAAATAAATAAATCTAAAAAAAAAAAATTATTTTAGTGAAATATTTTATCACATTAAAAAAAAAAATTCGAAAAACGTGTCCCAATTTTCAGAAATTTCATAAAAAGTGAATTTTCTCTTTACTCTCCCTTGACTTTCTCCAGAGGGGGGAAAACCGTTTGGGGGAAAAAAAGTGGAAGTGATGGAGTCAGAATTTGCCCCACTTTTGTAGATTTAACACTAATTGCAATCCAAATTGGGTCATAGCGGATGTTGACCTACACCTCGAGGGGAAGGAATACAAACTAGCTGCAAAGATTTCACTGCTATGGCCACCGATGTCACAGTTTCCCATGCTAATTGCATTTTTCCAAGAAAAGCGACATCTTGCGACGTGTGATGAAAGAAATTAATTATTTTTAATGGGAATTTTTAATGTTTTAATTTTTTAATTTTGTTTTTCTGTGATTATTCGGGTTTGGTGATAAGGAAATGTCGTTTTAAAGAACATTGACTTAGTTTGAGGAAAGAAAAGTGAATTTTTTCAAAGAGAATAAAAAATGAAATTTTAAGCAAAGGTTGAATTTTGTATTGTGTTAAAGGAGTTTAATATGTTTCGAGGAAATGAGTTTTTGTATCGGTGAATCTGCGATTTGGATCAGTGATAGAAATTCACTTCCCGAGATAAATTTTTCTCTAAGAAGGTCATCTGTGATTTAATGTGGATTAGATTAAATTAAAAAGAATTTTTTTTGTCGTTTTTCAGGGCTCTGTTGCGATACGTCGAATTGAAATGGTACATGCGGCGATGCAGTCGTTTGAATTCCACCGTGACGTCGGAGTTCGCTGAGATCGTAAGAAAATATCCGAATAAAGAGTGTTTCATTTTCGAAGATCAAGTTTGGACGTTCAAAGAGGTAAATAACCGCGGTAAACGAGTTTTTCTCGACGTTTTTGAGGTGCGTATGCGAATAGCATGTAACTGTAATGAACGCAACCTGGTGACACAAAACCGAACATTAAAAAAATGTAAATAAAAAAGATGAAACAAACGGAGCAGAAAGAAAAGTATTGTTTCATACGTGCGAACGTCATTTTTTTAAATACAAAACTATAAAAAAAAAATTTCTAATAACTTCCCGGGGAATAATTCCAGACACATTTGATTTCAGGTCGACGAATTTTCAAACAGGGTGGCAAACGTCTTCAACAAACTCGGCTACAGGAAAGGAGACGTTGTGGCACTCATGATGGAATCACGTCCAGAATACGTCGGCATCTGGCTGGGAATGGCGAAAATCGGCATTTGCACCGCACTCATCAATTACAACCTCAGACAGAAAGCGCTCATTCACAGCATCAAAGTATCAGATGCAAAAGCCCTGATTTTCGGCAACGAATTCGTCGACGGTAAATAAATAAATTAAAAAAAAAAATTCAATTATAAAATTATATGTATATTTTTTAACCTTTAGTCGTCAAAGATGTCCAAGGACCTTTAAACCACGATTTTAAATACTTCTGCTTCGGTAATTTCGATTCGACCGCCGTCACCGCTCAACCGCTGAGTAAATTTTTAGAGGAGAGTTCGGTCATGCCGCCGCCGTTGGTATTTTGTAATCAAAAAGGTAACGAATACATAATTTTCGTGGTAACCTAGTTATTTTTAACGCCGTTGATTTGTATCTTTTGTTTACGAGATGTAACGCTTTATTTTGCAGATAGATTGATGTATATTTACACGTCTGGTACGACCGGTCTTCCAAAACCAGCTATCATTCATCACGCTCGGTTCGTATTACAAATATCTACCGTATGTGTAAATAAACAAAGTGGAATCACCAAAACACAATCAGAAAATAATTTTGCAAATTATTCACAATATATACTCTCTATCTCGCAGTAATTTTTATTTTAGAATCACGTGTAATTTGCCATCTGGTGGAAAAACCTGTTATTAATATAATTACTTCAAGCTTGTATAGATAAAGATTTATTCAGGTGGCTGTAGTGCAATTTTTCAGGAATATTCATGTATTGTTATTGTAGTGATGGTTTTTGACCAATTTATTTAAATTGACTCTATAAGTGTTGGCTGATTCAGCACAATAGATATATAGGTGACTAGGTTGATTGCTAATTCTAACAAGTTGTAAACTTTTGAGTATCTTACAATACAACCTAAATTTAGCGCTAAATAGTACGATTATAATTTTATTTATTCGTATATTATGAAACAAGGAAGAGAAATAATAGAAGAATTATGTAAAAGTAGATAAGATTGAATTTTACTAACAATGACGCAAATTGCTTCAAAGAATTTAAACCCGTTAAATCACTTATTTTTTTTTTTTTAAATACATTTTCCTAAGTGTGAATTTTTAAGTTAAACATTTTTCATAACAAAAGTAAAATAGTGAACTTGTTGTGAAATAATAGCCAAACAGTACCATAGCGATATAGTGAAAAATTTGACAAACATTTAAAATAGTGTTAGCAGAAGTCATTTACTACTTTTTCAACAAATTTTAGTGATAGCAATAGTGATTTTAACACTAGACGTTGAATGTAATACGCGTCAAACGAAAATTAATAATTCAATTCAGTATTTGAAATTTTCATTTCATTGCAGTAATTGTCTGTATTTGTTTTAGCTACATTTTTATGAGCGTCGGAATACACATAATGCTTCACGTTCGCTTCAATGACGTCATATATAATCCACTACCACTTTATCACTCGTCCGGTGGTATCATGGGTATCGGCCAGGCGATTCTCTCCGGAAGTACAATCGTTATAAGAAGTAAATTCTCAGCTAGCAGATATTGGGATGATTGCATTAAATATAAATGCACGGTAAACTGAATCATAATGATAAAAAATAATTAAAAAATTAAATCAAGATTTAAATTTAAATTTTTTTTAAATGTTTTTAGGTAGGTCAATACATCGGTGAGATTTGCCGGTATCTTTTAGCCGTGCCACCGAAATCAACAGACACCGACCACAAAGTTCGGTTGATTTATGGAAACGGTTTGCGGTCGCACATTTGGAAACCGTTTGTTAAGCGATTTCGAGTAAGGGAAATCGGAGAGATCTATGGTTCGACTGAAGGAAATGCTAATATTGGTATAGTAAATAAACTATTAATTTGCTAAAACTGATAATCAATTTTTGTTTTGAAAATTTCAGTAAACATTGATAATCAGCCAAGTGCCATCGGCTTCGTATCGCGAATTGCACCGTGGGCGTATCCTGTGACTCTGATTAGAATAGATGAAAATACAAATGAACCAATTAGAGATAAGAATGGAATGTGCATACAGTGCAAACCTGGTGATGATTGAATAAATTAAATTAAAGTAATTAATTAATTAATTAAAATAAGTAAAATTTTTAATACATAGGTGAACCTGGAGAATTCGTTGGGAAAATCATCAATTCGGATCCAGTGAGAGACTTTTCTGGATACGTAAACCAAAGTGCAACTGAGAAGAAGATTGCTCACAATGTTTTTAGAAAAGGCGATACGGCGTTTTTATCTGGTAACTACATTTTTGCAGGGCTTGATGGGTATCACGAAAATCGGTAATCGGTCGATACCGATTGTGATTTTTCAAAAATTTTACATGTCAATTTATTTTATTGCTTTTACAAAAATGGTCATAAACTTTAAAAAAAAAAATACATGTATTTAAAATTTAATTTTTAAACTGATTATCTAAATCAACATTTAAAAAAATTAAATTTTTTTGTGTGTATTTATCTCTTTTTCAAATAGGTTTTATTTTTGTTATGTTTGTAATACATTTTTAAGAACAAATATATTATAAACGTAAAAGTTTAGTCACGTTTATACTACATTTTTTATTTTCAATGTTAATGTAGGCAAAACATGTCCAAAACTATTTTTGAATAAAATCGGAATTGACAGCCAAAATATCGGCAGATTGTTGATACTGATTTTAAAATCTGTCAAGCCTTACTTTTTTGAGATAAAATTTTTATTAATTTTATTTTACTTTTTAATTTTAGGTGATTTGCTAGTGATGGACGACTTCGGTTATATTTATTTTAAAGATAGATTAGGAGACACATTTAGATGGCGTGGAGAAAATTGTAGTACAATAGAAGTAGAGGGCGTTATTATTAATTCAATTGGACTTAAGGAATGTACAGTTTATGGTGTTGAAGTGCCAGGTATTTTATTACATTTATTAGTTTTTTTTTTATAGTAGAAAATTATAAATATTTTTAAATTGTTTTTGAAGGGTGCGAAGGAAGAGCAGGAATGGCTGCAATTTTAGATCAAGATAACACACTTGACTTGGCGGCACTTGCAAAAGGTGTTAATGAATCACTGCCTACATATGCACGACCACTGTTCGTAAGGATCGTGAGAGAAATAGATATGACAGGTATGAAATAATACATTTTAATGGTAAACACTTAGATTTTCGTTTTGCGGCAACAAAAAAAGACTGTACTTTTTTTTTTTTAAATTTTTATTTATTTATTTTAGTCTGGTTAAATTTCTAATGAAAGACTAGTAATCAAGGAGTTCGACTTCTTGAAAATCTTGTTAATGGGTTAAAAAAAAAAATCTTCGCAAATCTTTACAAATCTCAGATCTTTTATCGAAAGAAATATCAAAAAATTTGTTAAAAATAAATCTATAAATCTTTAAAAATGTTTGCAAACTTTAAAAATCTTTAAAAATGTTTGCAAACTTTAAAAATGTTTGCAAATGTTTACAAAAAAAATCTACATAATTTCTTTTAAAAATTTTTTGCAAATTTCATAAGTCTCCAATTTCCACTAATAATGAAATTTGACCAGATTAAAGGAAAGGTCAAATGAACAAGTTTATTGTGAAAAATGAATAAACCTATCATGAACACAAATTAATCATCGCGAAAAGATGTTTTAACCCTCATAAATTTTATGTAAAATGATTAGGAAAACACTTTCTTGATAGTTTATTGATAGGAAAATGCATTATAAAAGTGTGATGGATGAAAATCTAGCTCTTGCTAGATCCAACCTTAATCCCAGTTAGTGAGAAAACCTGGCACGACTTTGCGTAAAGTCGTCTAGAATACGATGCAAGCACATGAGGTACCGTACATGTAGCTCGGGTTTTAGGAAAAAGGATTTTCGCGATTGTTTTACACAAAATTTAGGGGTTAAAACATCATTTGACGACGATAAGTTTATTCATTTTTCATATAATAAATAGTTCGGTTCACTTGACCTTTAAAAACCGAATAACGAAAACTCTCAAAACATTGAAAAATAAAATTAAAATTAAAACAAACATGCTAATAACAGTTGACCTTTAAAAACTAATTTTCCTCTTTACTTTTCAGGCACGTACAAACTGCGGAAAGTAGATATTCAGAAAGAAGGAATAGATCCATCAGTGATTAAAAAAGACAAGCTTTTTTACATGAATTTAAAAACCGGCCAGTATGAAACATTCGATCAACAAGTGTACGATAACATCATCAACGGCAAAATCCGACTCTGATGTGGATAGTTGTTTGTTTATTTCTGCTTTATTAATAATCAACAAACAAGGCTTTGTTCACTTGGGTTTTTTTATGTACAGTATTTAAAGAAAAAAACGTATTTGGAAAAAAAAATCCAATCTTTTCAAGAGAGTTCCTGTTTTTGATAAGCAAGATAATATGCTTCAAGTATAATTAATTATTTAAATGAAGAAAGAAAGAAAGAAAGGGGAAAAAAAAAAAAAGAGAAAAACTCGTCAAACAAGTTGTAGCTGATTATAAGCAGCTATTATTGCCCATGACTATGTTTCAGTTTTTGTTGTTTGCATGAAATGAATGAAAAACTGTACATTCCAGAGGTGGTTAAGTGAGCAAAAAAATGTATTGTGTGTATCTGTGTTTAGAATGATAAGTTTTTGATTTTTTTTTTAAATGCGCTTTGCTTTTATAGAACACACCTTGAGTATTTGAAGTATAATTTTACAGAACAAAAAATTATGTTGAATTTCTGGGGTTTGGTTCTTGAAGTGTTGAAAAATAAGGATGGTTTGTGTGTGTTGGAATTGTTTTGATGGTTGAAATGTTGAACCTTGTACTTGGAGAAGTCTGAGCATAAACTCTATTGGTGTAATTTGTAGTGATAAATCTTTAAGAGTTTGAAACTCAAGGACAACTTAATTATGTGTTTTTAGTTTTCGTGTATGAAAAATGTCACATTATTTATACAGCAGATAACAGACAGTTGCGATTTTTCATTTTGCGGTGATGAAAAACTACAAAAAAATTGTTGTTATTGATTATTTAATTATGATTGAATTAACAAAAAATTCTCTTGTGTTTTTCATTGCTGTAAAATGGAAAATTGAAAATAACTGTTAAAGCAAAGAACACTTGGCAGATGCTCAGAGACTTATGCCTAGGTTTACACTACAACTTAAGTTTGAACGTTGTAAATTTCAAACTTGTTAACTTCGAAGTTGACTGGAACTTCAACTTACAAATTAAAGGTTAAACTTTGTTAGTTTGAAGACGAAATACAATGTTATGACGTTTGAAGATTATGTTCGAAATTCGTATCAGTGTAAACACTTTAAAGTTCGAAGTTAACGGACTTCGAACTTATTTCCTCCTCTCAGGAATGATGTTTTGGTAACGTTTACGTGATGTTTTCCCGGTTTGCTTAGCAAACTTTGCTATACTCCAATTAATTCAAACTTGATCCGAGGTTCAAACTTTAGCTGTAGTGTAATCTGTCATTAGTTTGTATTGATAAACAGTTTTGTGAATCAATTGAAATATTTCCAACAATATTTCAAATATAATCTTACAGATACACTTGAAATATATCAAAATTGAGACATTTTTATTTTTGACAACATATTTAAAGTATGTGTAGAATATATTTTATAAATCATATATCCTATATACATTTTAAATGTCTGAATACGTATATGGAAAAATATATTGAATATATGCTTATAATATATTGTCAATAAATAAAAGTCCCAATTTGTTTATATTTTTAATAATTATAATTATAACACTATTCTATTTCAACACTTCTGAGAAAATAAACCCTTCAAACTTAAATTAATATTTTCTTAAAACTTATTTTTGTTTTTATCATTTTACAGTTTGGATTGTAGTGTAAATAATGTCTCTGAAAGTGGCACTGTAATTTGTCAAAAGGAATGTAAATAGAAAAATTAATTTCTTATTTTTTAACAAGTTTGAATCAAAACTGGTAAAATATTTAATTAAAAAAAAAATCAAGGTTATTTAAGTTATATGAAACTGCACAGTTTGAAACACTGCCGTCATTATATTAGATCACCAAGGTATACAAAAGTTTAATTTATTACGATTTATGATTATGATTTGACTGATTACTGGTTTGGTTTAATTATCTTGTAGATATAGATGTAGATAAGATAATGATCACGAATTGGAACGCTAGAGATGTGCAATGGATTAATTTCAGTTTTGTCATACCGGTACTTTTTTTTTTTTTTTTTTGGTAGTAATTTTAAACTTGTCTTGTGTGTGCTCTATTTTTGTGAATTTATCAAGCCAAAAATAATAATTTTGCCATTATAATTCGTTATTTATACATAAATATAGCCTTTATTTGTTGCAATAACGACTAGTAAAACAGAAAATATATTTTTCAGTTGTGTACAGATTGTAATATTTTTTCCTGTTGGATCCTGTCGACATAGGTTGGAAGTAACATGAGACACGAGGTTACTGTAGAACAAGTGACGTTTATTCGAGTTTGTCCCCTATATATGCAAATGTCATATGACGTCATATAGACGT
>JAQFZP010003539.1:0-10006 GCA_034695745.1 Geophilus truncorum | reverse complement strand
TTAAAAATCTCTGGTTAGCATAACCAGAGATTAATTAACTTTAGATTTAACAAATGTTGGTGCAACCCAGCCTAAATAAATTAGTAAAACACAAATTAAAACATAGAGATATTGCATGAAATGTATTTCTGATTCACTTTCTAACATATAGAAATCTAAAAATTCCGTGTTCAATACAACTTCAACAATGACTAACTTGTACTCTGTAAATAAGTTATTCATTTTCACGTGAAAATAAAATACATTTCAAACATACGGTATAAGATACAAGTATATGTTAATATACTTTTATATATTTTGAATATATTTGAAACAAAAGGGACTTACAAAAATCAATTTATAATTTATAAGTTATAATGTATGATATAATTTATGTGCTATAATGTACGTTACAGTGCATGTTATATGCCAAATTGTCTGCTAAATATCAGAATATTCAATTTCCTCTGCATTCTCATGAAAAAATAATAAAACTTCTGTGTAAGAATAATTTCACATATGGTAAAGTGGGATGAAGAAATACAATACACTTTTCAAAACTCAAAAACCGTTCAATGCAAAAATTTGAAACAAAGTCCATTGTTTATGTCTACTGTAGTTTACTTGTCTTTATTGCTAAAATACTCGTATATACAGGGTGTTTCAGAATTCATGTTACACAGAAATAGGAGGTATAGAGGAGGACCAGGAGATCACGTTTCCACTAATCAAAAATTCCAAAAAAATTTTCCCACGTAGTCACAGTTGAATTCATTTGCATTGCATCGCATACTAGTTTGTATTACTGCATTACTCCAAACGAGTACTCAACTGACTTGTGAGTTTAATTTAATTTTTGCAATGTGATTAAAGTGATCAGTTTGTGTTTTTATTTGAGAATTGCGCTTTAACCTGGCAAACGTGGGCGATATGCATGATGTGCACTATTATTTGAAATATTTTATTGACCACGTGGGAAAATTTTTTTGGAATTTTTGATTAGTGGAAATGTGATCTCCTGGTCCTCCTCTATACCCCCTATTTCTGTGTAACATGAATTCTGAAACACCCTGTATATATATATATTTTTTTTATGAAAGAAAACGTGATTTTATCACACAACGTGGGAGCGATATGATACAGTATGAAAAACGTTTTTCCTGAAGCCCAGAAAATTGTAGGAAGCAATTTCAAACTAAAAAATAAGTTATTTTGTAGAAAATAATATCATTTTTAATGATAAAATGGAAAAATTGATTTAATATTTTAAAATAACAGAGATTGATATTTGTCGCAGAAAAAATAAACAATTAATCAAATATTGGTTTCAAGTATTTCTAGAACACCAAAAAAAACAAACAAATGATGAATTTTAAAATTTGATTGAATGATTAATTTTAATCATAAATTATGTCTAAAATTATTTTCTGATTTTTTTATTACCGGTACTTGTTTTGATGTTTAAAAACTTAAAAAATAATAGCCAGTTGATAGAGCTATTCTTAAGCTTTCCATTTAACCTAAAATAGTTATGAATTAATTAATTGATCCTCATTTCATTAAAGATATTTTAAAACTTGTCATTTTATATCAAGTAACCCGCCTGTATTATTTCATCCCACTTTACAATGTTTATACAAATACTGTAAAGGTAAAACTTACATAGTTCCTCTGGCCACAGTTAAGTGGATTCCTTTGAGAATATCAAATTTAGGTGTGATAATTCCACCATAACTTAAATACAATTGTTGCACACAAACTGCAGGTCCAGTATCACCCATCATAGACTCAAAGACTGTAATTATCTTTGCAGAGTTCTAGAATAAATGAATACAACAAGAACAATGTGGTTGCCAATCAGATATAAACTTATTTGGCTTTATTTAGAATCAGAATTTAATAAATCCTACCACATACGCGAAAATAAGAAAGACAATGTGTAGAAACATTTTCTGCTTTTCAGTTAACTCAAGGTTTAGAATTTAGGCTTAAGTTTTAATAAATATAAATTAATTCAATTTAAACTTGATTTTATTAACTTGAAAGTAATAAAATGGAATTATTAATATTTAATGTTTGAATTTTATAGCGCATTAATAAATATTTTATTTCATTATGGGATGCATTAACATACCGTAAGTTAAAGTTAACTGGAGTTAAACTCAGCTTAACTTTAAACTTTTATTGTTGATCTGGATATGAAATCTACAGTAATATGTAATGAAATGTAATGTAATATTGGATGTATTTAAATCGAGGAACTTACGAGGGTTTGAAAAATAGCTGCACATGTGCAAGTGAGATTTGAATAGAGTTTTACATATTACGGTATTATTACATAAGCTGTTCTTATTTATTTTTTTCATGTCGAGGTTGTTATTATTATTATTATTGCTATTTCATGAAAGATTATCTATTAAAAAATATATTGTAATTTACTTACAGTAGGTACAATAATTAATTATAATTTTAATTTTAATTAAAAAATTTTAAGTTTTGTAAATGCCTGCCACCACCTGCTTCCGGTTTTCGTTCCTGGCTTTTAATTACTAACAAGTAAGATGAGAAGAGATATGGCATTGATTAATGGAGATTAGGGAAAATGCTGGAGAGGTTTTCCTCGTCCTCTTACTGTTTTCTCACCAAGTATCAGACCCTTTCAAATTTAGCTTTCAAGGACATTATCTTGAAAAAATATTAATGAGTTTTTGGTTTTTAGTAAAGATTCATTTTTTACATTAAAAAAAATTATGACATTGTCACTTTAACTTTCAATTTTTGCCACTGGGCATGATAGAGGTTTTGGCTATAACTATTTATTTTATAACTAATAAAATTTCACTTGGTATTTACATCAAATAATGTCTTTGTCAACGTAAAATCTCCATTTTCATAAGGATTTTTATTACAGTACTTCATTATTTGGTATTCACATCAAGGTCAAGTGAGTGCACTTTGACCAGGGTGGCATTGACCGCATTTGCAGTAGAAAAAAGTGAACATTAAATACACACATAAAAACCTAAGTAATATGAAAAATATGACTCTACCTTTTACTGTACAAAATCCAAATATCTTGCTAAATCACAGAAATAAAAAACCAGCTGTTAATTTCTTACTAGTTACAAGTAGTACATATATTTTTTTTTATCAGTTCAAACATTCTCCCTACTATGATAATGTTAACGGTCTAACGGATAAAGTTTATCATGCCACAGTCAGCTGTTGGTGTTTGCTTACATTAAAATGCTTAATTGAAACTACCGGTACTCTTAAAAATTATAAATACTCATCGCACCCTTTAGTAGATGTCTGGCATTTTTTTTATCTCTGAAGTTCTTGAATGAGCTTTAACCCAATTAAAATTACATTACAAAAGCCACTACTAAAACATTCTTTTGCTTTATTATTGTCTCGAATAAATATATAAAACAGTTACCTGTGATTTCGCTGCGTGCTCAGGAAATGACGCTCACCTTTCTCCTTGACCTCCAATTGGTCATTGCTGGATAACAAAGCCAAACTAAGAGTGAATTTATAGTGGGGTGAATGACTGCCCAGGGCTGTGGCATTCTGGGAAAGATGGTTCCAGTTATGCAATGAAGTGATAAGAAATTGAGGTTGGGGTTTGATACTCGAACTCGAAGATAAATCAGAGTTTTTATTAGTACCGTCTTTGCAGTTGTATTACAAGTAATGATAATGATAATAGTATTACAAGCCATATACTTGAAACTAAAAAACCAAGCCATACTGGGTAGCAAGTGATGTCTCTGCCTCGTAGCATTATCCAACGCAAAGAATCAAAGGCAAGTGTTTGTGGAAGGAAATTTGAGAATGATCTGATGAAGGCAGTGGCATTTTCGAGGGAGTACAGCAAACCTTTTCAAAAGAATAATTCTTATTGAAATTAACGGTGTTTTAAAATTAGAATTCTCTAATCCGTATATCGCTTTGTGGAGAATTTGATTTTTCGCATAATCTTATTCTCGTGAAATGACGATTTATTTGCACTTCCGGTTTAAAAAAAAATAGGAAAAATCAGAGGACTGAAACGTACCTTTGAACGAACCTCATGATCAAAGTGGTATTCGTATTCGGATTAGAGGATGTTAATGGAAAATAGTTATAAACGTACCGTTAACAGCGTAATTGGGGAAGAGGAAGCAAATTGTGCCCATTATGACTGTGATTGCATCGTTGCAAAATGTAGATATAAGGAAACCTGTAGGAAATGATAAGAATAATAAATTGGACAATTTAAAATTTTTAATAATTATATTATTAGTAGGTGTATAAATATAGGATAAATTTTGGTTTTATTTTTTAAATACTGCTCCAATATCACAAACTGTTAAAATACTGGAACAATGTTTGTGTAAATTATACTATGATATATTTATCACCAAAATGTTAATGAATTTGGTACTTTGTAAACTACAATTACTTACCATAAGCCAATCCACCTAATCCAGCTATGACTGAAAGTGCAATAATGAGCACCACATTGCCTTTGTTTACAAATCCAAAAACATTTATCATAAACACCAAAACTATGGTTATTTGAATAACTATCACTCCCAATTGAGTGAGTAAATGTCCTGAGACAATTTCAAGTGATGTAACTCCTAGATGAAATAAACAAAATCAAATACAATTATTTAAAAAATAAATTAATCTCTATCACCTGATACATAACTTCTCTCCAGCAATCCTCCTGTTTTATCAATTAAAAACAATAGTGATGATAAAAAGGCAGCTTGAAGAAAAGCACAGCCAAGTATTATTGCAGGAGCCATATGTTCTCGAACTGATGATTTTGATGATCCATAAATTGGATCATCAGACTGAAATAAGGAAAAGGTTATGCTAATTGTAGATGAAGTAATAAATAATTGAAATTATTCAAATTGCCTGCAGTATTGTGAAAACCAACTGAGGGTATTGTCTCAAATTGCCAAGAAACTTTTCACCAAATTCAATTGAAGATTCATGAAAACTTTTTTGAAGGAAATAGACAGTCAGCTGTTGAGTTGTGTCAAATCTCACATGTATACTACTGGCTCTTACAACTTCTTCTGATATAGGTACATTTTTTTCAGATGTGAACCTGTTTTGAATTATGGCGTTTATAGTCAAGTACATTTGTTTCAAAGTTAAAATAATACAGAAATTGAAATTATAATTTAACATTACCTTTCCATTATACTGACAGAAAAATTCGCCCAAATGTGCACTGCAGCCATTGCATCTCCATTCACAACCATATCAATAGCAGCTTTCGTACTATTCATAGGAATCTAAAAACGCAATATAATATTACTTATATTGTTTTGTAAAAAATGGTGAGAATGTTTAATTACACTTGTCTGAAATTAGAAGTTTCCTAAGTTACATTCATTAAATATTTACTTTTCACAACATTATTTAACATGTGTTACCGTACTGATTTATTTTAATTATATCTTCCTAACACTTGAATTATATCTCCCAATTATTCTGCAAAACATTCGACCAATAACCTAAAGTTTGCGAAGTTCTCTTTAATTCAACTGCTGCTCAATTGTTTTAGCATGTTAAATATAAGTTTAACAGAATTTTATAAATTGTTAATATGAAGTTAATTGCTGCTTCTGCATTTGCAAAATCTTTAATGTTCGCGCGTGACAAAATATCCCATGGATTGACGTCATTTCTCTCTAGGCGCCGCTTCTGATACAACGTAAATAAATTTATTAGAGAAAGGATAAAATATATTGATTTGTATTTATAGATTAAAAGCTCGGATAATGATATTTTATCATTTTTCTTTTTATAGAACATATCGTAGTGCGCGGATAGTAATTGTCTGAGGATTTTATATATTGATTACTTGTAGTAAACATTCTTTATTAGTTACTTGCTTGATGAACAGTTTTGTTGCTTATTGTCAATAAATACTGAGCACCTAAACCTGTGTCTTCATTATATACAGCAACTGGTATGCTGTGTAAATTGCCACCAAGCAATAAACCGAAAGCCGATATTTGAAATATCGGAAGGAAAAACTGCAATATGGTTAATCTGCAAAGTAATAGTTGCTTTTACTTGCAGAGTATTGTAAAAATACGTATAATTATACGTATTTTTACAATACTCTGTATTTACTTACAATTTACTTCTTTTCATCTTTATGAAATTTTTATGTCCTAATGTTACAATTCTCTTGAAGCTTTGTGGAGGTATTAAATCTCCCAAAGTTCTTGTTTCAACTTTTGGCACCGATGTGAGTTTTTGTTTCTTGCTCAGAGTCATCTCAGCTTCTTCCTGTTTTGTTCACTTTGGTAACTTACATAATGTATTATTATTTTATTTGTACTTTTAGTCATTTACCTCTTTCGCATCATCTTTGTATACTTTGAGATAAACATTTTCCATGGTATCCAAGTCAAAGCGACTTAGCAGTTTATCAGGGGCATCTTCTGCTAGGATTTTTCCATTTCTCATTAATCCAATCTGTTTATAATAGATATTAATTGTTAAATCAGTTGCAAATTAACATTGGTTTACTTTATTAGCTCTAGAGGCTTCATCAACGTGATGAGTAGAAATGATGATGGTTGTATTTGAATTTATACAAATTTCTCTTAAATGGTCCCACATGCTGCAATTTGAAATCTTCTTTACCAAGTGTAAGATATATAGTGTGTTCCAAAAGTCTCTTGCATCTTAAATATCTAGAGAACAGTTACATCTAGAAAGATGGTGTCTTAAGGGTTTATGACTAATGTGGGGGTAGTTATTCAATGGTGACCTTGTCTTTGACCTTAAAAGTCATCTTCATGGTCATTCAATCTGTAACTTCTACTCTGTAAACCGTAAAATATATGGTTACAGATTGAATGACCATGAAGATGACTTTTAAGATCAAAGATAAGGTCACCGTTGCAAAGCCCATCCTCACATTAGTTATTAACCCCTAAGACACCATCCGTCTACAGGTGTGATTGTTCACTAGATATTTGGGATGCAACAGATTTTTGGTACACCCTATATAAATAATTATCAACACTGCAAACCTTTCTCTCAAAATGGGGTCAACACCAACTGTTGGTTCATCCAAGATAATCAACGGTGGTTCATGCAGTAGTGCAATAGCAAAAGAAACCCTTCGTTTTTCACCTCCACTAAAAATCAAATATAAATTGCACACAATACCCAAAGTTACAAAAAAAAAACTAACCTTAATTTCTCTGCAAGTCTTCCACCACTGGGCAAATCCAAGAAATGGAGAAGAAAATCAATTCTATTCTTCAAGTTATTCTTCTCCATACAATTTAAAGTTCCAAAGAAATTCAGATTTTCTCTAATTGTTAGATCTTCATACAGAGCTAATTGCTTTAAATTTAAATATTTTTAAAAAATCATGTTATTCATAATGACTAAATCTTACTTGGGGCATATACCCAACTCCAGATCCAGGAATTTTGCATTTTGCTTTACCAGGCGTCTGGCCAAACACATTGACCACTCCAGCTTTGACATTCAAAGTACCTACAATGCATCTTAGCAGTGTTGTCTTTCCACACCCACTTGGACCAAGTAATGCATAACTGGAAGTATCTTCAATTACTATTTAAATTAAATTATTTCAAACTTTACATACATGGTTCCAATGTCTACATTTAAATTAAGTCCTTTGAGTATTTGAATCTCTGATTTCCAAAATCCGTAGTTTAAATGTACTTGCTGCAAAAATACAGCTTGGCCAGTGTAGCTGGCCATAAAGTTTTGAAATAGTAATGATAAAAATAATTTTATTTTCCTCTGTGGTTTGCAAGGATGCAGATGTTTGCCTTTTAGGCAAGTGTTTTTCTGAATGTTTGTAACTGATGTACCAATTGTTGTTTTGAAAAAGTTGCAAGCTATTTGTTAGAATTAGAAGATAGAGATCCATCAAGGTCTGGTCCATGTTTTTAGATATTTTTATATTATCTTCTGTTGATCGCTTGTTCATAAATTTTGTTAGTTTCTATTAAAAGTAATTTAATATTCATGTTATTGTGTAAGATGACAGATGTTTGCTGTTATTATATATTTTATAAATAACTTTGAAGTTTTATTATTTTCTTAAGTTGTATAAAAAGATATAAATTAAAAAGTCATTATAACTTGTATTTATAAATTATGATAATTTTTTAAATTTATATCTCTAATTTATATCATGTATTAAGATGTAGATATACTTACTGGCCTATCGGAAAACATGTGCCACTTGTTTGAATCTCAGTTTAAATCTCAGTTTGAATCTCAGTCTTTGTAGTTTCTCTTGTACTGAGCAGAATTTCTATCACAATCGCAGTGATATTGCTATTGTTAGGATAACACTAACCGTATTGAGGTACCGGTAGTTCAAATCTAGATATTATTGAAGTTTTCTAAATCTAAATTAGTTGAATGTCAATAAAATTAAGAAAGTTTAATATTTTGTAAATTTATTCAGCTAAAATTAAGGCATGCAAATGTCTAAAGTTTAGTCATTTTCCAGTCACCTGAGCAGTTTAAAAATAATGAATTTACAAGTAGCATGTGTTAGGAATCTAATTCTGCATTAAATCGTCAAAAATTACTTTATTTTAGATACTATAGTTTTGACTTTATTAATTTAATATTTTAGCTCATATCTGATTTGAAGTCAATTTTAGACGTTTGGATTTACAATGTTGGTTTAGGGTTTAGATTCTGTAATTATAGTATATTCTTTAAAAATTCAATCTTTAGGAACAATTTTGTTGGTACAATTTCTTATACTTGTATTCTTTGTTATTAGTAAATGTTGGAATGGGAATAATATTAGCTATTTTATAACGTGATGAAAACGTGTTTACTGTAAATGGTAGTTTGCGACGAATTAGTCTTCACTAATTAACGTCGTGAAAACGTTATGCAAATGGGATTATACAGTAGATAGTTTGTAATAGTGTCCAGGAATGAATTGCATGTTTCATTCGCGTGATTCGCCCAGTTGGGTATTGTAGAACATCAATTCTTTAATTTATTTAAAGAAAGGGAACTATAAAATAAAATAAAATAATAAAAAATGGATTCTGTTGCTTGATCTGGCGGATCATGAAAATGGAATTAAAGATTGTTGGTAATTGTTAATGTTTCTGTAAAAAATTCGTGTCAAGGAAGGCGTAGAAGATTCCTGATATAAATATAATAACATGTCATTATTATCACATCTGTAACTGGTAAAAGCTTTATTCACCACTAACCTGTAATAGATCGTATAGTAAAGACAATACTCTCTAGAAAACTAAAAATTTGAAAAGTTATAATCTGATAAAAAGTAAAACTAGTTAGGAAATAAAAGTTATAAGCCATTTTTATTAGTCATTAACTTATATTATTTTTTAAAATTTAAATTCATAACAATTATTGCTAGTATTGTTGGAATTATACACCAAATTATAGTAGCTAGAAATCCACTCCAGACAGACATCCACAAAAAGTCCCTGCCGCAAATCAATATCCATCTCATTGATTCCATGGCTAATGTTTGAGGTAGATATCTGGCAATTGGCTCAAGGGAGACAGGTATTGTCCAAAGTGCACCTGTAGTTAAATGTTAAAACTGTAATTACATTATTTAGTTAAATCTGATCATAATAATACCACTTATTACAGCAGTTAATAATGAAAAGAGCAATGCTATCAACAATGCAGATCGTTCATCAGGGCTGATGGTGGAAATAAGCAAACCTACATTAAAGATAAACATGAGCAAACATTGAAACAACTCTTTCATATCTGGACATAGCAGGGCTCTGGAAAAGTGGCCGGATGTGTGAGTGACCGCCTGACCGGGTACGAGAGTGACCGCCTGACCGGGTACGAGAGTGACTCTTTCATATCCGGCCATTCAGTCAATGGCCGATAATGGCCGGTTATGAGAGAGTTTTTATAAATATATACAACTACAGTTCAAAAGTTTAGAAACTAGTTAATTTTTATTTTTGAAAAAGTCTAAATTCACAAAATGTGT
>JAQFZP010003538.1:0-10007 GCA_034695745.1 Geophilus truncorum | reverse complement strand
CAATATTCACATGCTAAAAGGCTTAAACTAGGTTTATATTAGAATATTAGATGTAAAGAATAGGCTTAAGTACTAGACACTAAATATAACAAATTGGGAAAGTGTCTTAACTCTAGCTTAAGTCAACATGGTGCCTTCTGAAGGTGCATCACCTCATTTTTCAAATTTAGTTTAAAAATATTAGTGTTTAAATTATTTAGCCTTATAATTTATTAAACTAATTTTGTTCAGAATGAAATTTACTTCCCAAAAATGAAAAAAATACCAAGCAATTCAAAGAATAAGGAGAAAATTAAAACGAAAATGCAAGATTTCTATGTTTATTTTATTGGAAAAATTTACAACTTATAAAAATTAATACGGTAGTGATTTATTTCACCACTAGGTGGTTTTTTTAAAACAATAAGCCGCGTAGGCTCCAGTCTATGGGCCTCACATCTTTTAGGGGCCTAGCAACAATATAAAAAAAATAAATCAACACAAGGAACCTATAGTATTAAGAGTTAATTTTTGAAGGAGGTGGAAAGTAGATGAAGTGAAAGATGTGCACACAGTCCAACATGAGAAGGATGAATTGGTGAAAGAATTGAATACATCGCAATCTGAGAATGATGAATTGCGGAAGAAATGTTATACCTTTCAAGACAGGGAATTAGAAGACGATCGTCTAGTCAAGAAGAATGTGGAAATATTGGGAAAATTTGAAAAGGAAACTGAAGAGCACGAGAAAACTCGACAAGACTTACGTAGATCATTAGAATTGATTTCACAGCTTGGATTAGATGTTTCTCGCGGACACTGGTTGTTCGACAACGCAGCCAAAAAAGTACACGAACTTTCTGATGATCAAGGCCGCCGTCGATTAACCAGGGTCATAGAACTTGCAACGCATTCTTTCTTTTATTTGGAATCTTATGGACTTGACATCGAGACAGTGATTCTGTCGGACAAGTCTAAACGTTACCATTTACTTGATTTCAAATTTGAGCAAGTGCATATGAATGTGCCGTTTGTGTTGAACCATACATTTCAAAAAAAAATACTATCAACTTTCCCCCGAAAAGCGTAAAATTGTCGACCAGATCGTGCGTTTAAACGATATCCACTGTGTGAGTGACAAATACTGGCAGGATTTGCTGTCAATTAACATTGTTACAAATGGTCCTTCGGTACGACTTTTGAAGGAATGCAGGGAATACTACGATACCAAAATTGAAATCAGCAAAACACCGGGCGACTTTATTGGAGCGCAGGTTTCATTCATAAAAGATTTATCTTCAAACATTGAACGAGAAGTATAATTTTATAAATTTTTTCATACAGTTAAATTCTAACTTTATTTTTTTTACAGATTGGCACATCTATCACTCAACCAACCCATATAATTGTTAAAATCGAAGGTGACGGCGCATTAATGGGGCGAACCTGTTCCTTCACGAGTTTGCACTATATGCTGTGTATAGACCAAGAGGACTACACGTGTTCATGTAATTTTTTAATAATTTTTAAGAGGTTTTTTTGTATAACTAATAACAGCTATCAAATTTCAGCCCATCATACGCTTGCAATTACTAAAGCACCAGAGAGTTACTTTTGCTTAAGAGATTCATTTCAGAAAATTTTTAATGAAATTAATGAAGTCATTAAAGTCAAGCACGTTAAAATTAAAAATATAGTGATTCCCGTTGAAATTATTTTTGGAAGTGACATGAAAGTAAGATCTCATCAAAAGCAAGATGTAGTTTAAACCCCAACAAATGTTAACACATTTTTTTTTAAGTTCATGTTATTAATGATGGGGTTCAAGGGCGCCACTTCATCCAATCCTTGTCTAATGTGCACTGTACCTAAAAATCAGTTGTAAGTATTTTAACAATTTTAAATTAACATATTTTCTCAAATGAAGCTTCGATCGCCCTTCGATCGAATATAGGAAGTATATTTAATGGGAAGTTTACTTATTAAGTAGCACTTTGGGGCATTGTTTGAGAAAATATCGTAAAAACTATACATTCAACTTCTGAATGTTGAATTTTAAATAATTACTTAGTGAAATATATATTCACATTTTTTTTCCAGTTGGGACACAAAAATTAATTATGACGACGTTAATAACGATCAATTTATGAGGACTCTGGAATCAGTAAAGGCAGATGCTGAGAATATGAAAAATGGATGTCATCGAAACCCATTATTGCAAATAAACCCTGAAAACATTGTATACGATACTTTGCATACTTATCTCCGGATTTTTGGTAATTTTTGCATTAAATTAAATTTATAATTAATTAACATTATTTTAAATATTTGCTTGAAATTGCTTTTAGATGTTTTGATTGAAAAC
Source organism: Geophilus truncorum (assembly GCA_034695745.1). Lineage (NCBI taxonomy): Eukaryota > Metazoa > Arthropoda > Chilopoda > Geophilomorpha > Geophilidae > Geophilus > Geophilus truncorum. The sequence goes on along the minus strand of JAQFZP010003538.1, from coordinate 7,663 downwards.
TTGTTATCTGATGTGTCAGAAAGAGATAACCGCCAAACTCTGCGCACTGATAATAGTCCTAAGAGCTAAGACTTATGTTAATGCAGTTAGTAACACCCCAATTTGTACAAGTTATTTATATTTATCAAATTTAATCCTTATTTTATAAATTTTTACACATGTAGCTGCGCGATGCTATTTCTGAATGTGGAATTTCAGTTAAATTTTTTCACGATGAAAAAAAGAAACTGAAATGCTCAGCTCTGACTGGAGATCAAATTAAACAACTTCTTGAAAAGCTTCCACCAATTCTAGAAACTCGAGGCATTATTCACCCTGACACAAAATGTCAAATAGCGTCACTTTGGAAAGTAAATTGAAATAATCATTTTATGTTTTTTGTTTTTTTTAATTTTAATTATTTTAATTATCTGACTCATTTGCAGGAATTTTTCACTTTAATGGAACTTATGTCAAGTGAAAAATAAAAACCAACCGAAACTGAACTGAAAACCAGATGCCAGTTGTGGTTGTCCAAATTCTTCTCTTTGCGCACAAAGCGAAAATTTTATGGTGCACCGAATTCGAGAGTTTATCCGGAAAACAAACTAAGATAACAAACATTGAAAAATTAAGAAAACTAGTTGGTGAAAAAAGAAAAAAAAAATTGTAGTATTTGTAAATTTGTATTAAATCTGAAAACCGATTTGAAAACTTCAATTCTTTCTCCCTATTACTGCCAATTCTCAAATTTATTTATCACTTCTCTGATTTATAACGAATTTTTTAAAAAACCCTTGCAGCGCATCAAAATTCGACCAATACTTAATAAATAAAAAAAATAAAAAAAAAACACTGAATCAAAATATGCACTGAATAAATACCGGTACCGGTAATTTGTAATAAATCTTCGAAAACCTTCATCTTATTATTTTACCGAGTTTATATCCTGTTTAATATTTTTTTAAATTTTAATTCATTGATTTCCCCCTTTTTTCTTATTGGTTTCCATTAAGAATTTTTTCACCAAAATGACACATCAAATAATTACGGTACCGTACCTCTAAATATCTCTATTGACTAAAACTCTAAATAAATAATAAATAACTACCTTACCTTTTCTTCATTCCTAAACCTTCTAAGAACTCACAAAAATCTCAAAAAAATGTCACTGATGTTTTGTCGCCGACTGCCGACTGCCGACTTCAAAACGCTGCTTATCGCTGAAATAACTTTTCGATGTTGACTAAAAAGTTCGCTTTGTTGAGCAGCTACTTCCTGGCACTTTTTAATCCATTTTTCATTGACTTGGGTAATCCTAAAATCACACCATAACGAACGCAACACCCTCCACCCTCTGCTCAAACCACAGACATCAAACTACAACATGGCGGATTGCATCTGACGTCACACTTTATTTAATTTTTTTTTTTTTATTATTTCAGATTTTTTATTGAGTCTTTTTGGAATTGTTCGATTCTTTTTTAATTTCTTAATTTTTTTTGGGTGGATTTACTTTTTTATTTTTGTTATATTGCATTTTGCACTCTAATCACACATAATGAAGCTGTAGTCAATAAAAATCCCATTCTGGTCAGACAAAGTAACAGTTATTGTATAAAGTGGAATGTAAGTTTGTTCCATCCACGAAACACTAAACATGTCCAAAACAAACTTTGGAGCCGCTTCAACCATTGAGTTCTGTTGGATCCAACAGAACTCAATGAAAACGTCATGTAATCTCGTTTGCAACATTAACGTCATCTAGCGACAAAATAAAGAAGTGGAAACTCACAAATCAAACCACTATTTCTATTTGTTTGCAAGGACGACGTAAAATCAATATTATCTTTGTGAAATTATGTGTACAATTAGTAGATATGTTTTATAAATTGAAAGTTTTTTGCGAAAATGTTTTGCAATTTCTCGATTTTTTTGTAATTGCGTTGAAAGACGAAATGACCCACTGAACTACTAAATACTCAAATGTTGATGGACGAAACAAATGTTTATCAAATTCTATGATATTTTGGCATCAATTTCTTTTGTGAATAATAAATCATATTCTTTTCACGAATATCACCTATATGCAAAACATTCGTGAAACATAGTGAATTCTATTGTTTTTTACGTTACTTCACGCTTTCTCCACCTGAGGGCGCCACATCCTATTTATTTTCAATGCAACTCGAAGCTGGTATTGCGATTGCCTAGGGGCCTCCACAGGGCTTAATCCGGCACTGGTGAGGGTTTTTAAATAGTTGCTTCAAGAATTCCAGAAACCGATGACCAAGTTCCTCTTAAGAATGGAGTACGGCTGTGGTTGTACGCGTATCTGCATTATCTGCATTAAATTTTTAATTGGCTGCCTACACGAAGGGCAGGTTGGTCGTCTTGAATTCACTACAACTCTGACTGCACAGGTCGCGAGTGTCTTAATCTTAATGTAACGAAACAGTTCTTCATACGCTTATTCGGAGCTGCTATTAAGGGCACTTCCGGTTGGAATGCAGTCTCGAAATTTTAGGAACGCCAATCTTGAGTGCTGTGTTTAGTACTCTTAAAATTACAAAATCATACCTAAACAGGAAGTGGCTTTAAACGCCGCTCCGAATAGCGATATTGGCAATTTACTCGCGGTTGCACTACTTCGCGAATCAGTAAATTTGCTAATTATTAAATTCGCTGTTGTACTACAGCGTCTTCATGAATTAACACCAGAATGCATTAATTACCGTTACCATTAAAATTTAATTTAAAAGAGAATTCTATTTTTTTTATTAATTATTGTCCCATCCGAAGATGAGACTTCAAAAATTAGTCTATAGACTCATTCATTAATCCCGGCCACGGAAACCTTTAGTAAAAGGCGAAATTTTATTGAACTTTTGAATATCAAAAGTGTAACAAAGTTAAAATCTGTACAAAAACAATTAAAAACTAAATTTAATTAAACATTCACTAATCAAACCCTCCAAAAACAAATAAATCATTTTCACATAAATAAACCGTAAAAAAAACGGGTTCCACTCTTCAACCTATCGAAGAATGAGCTATAAAACTTTCACATTATAAACCGTACAAAATCATTTAGAAGATAAAACACTTAAAAAAGCCTGCAATTGTAGCGATGTGCAACGCTTTACTAAATTATGCAACGAAAAATTAATAGACGGCATCAAACGCACAAACCAATATCTGACAATTTCCATCACCAGTGCCAGAGAAAAAATTCAAAAGAGAAACAAATAAATGAAAGCAGTAGCCAGAAGCAGGAAAGGAAATCAAAATATATATATACTGCATCACTAAATTGCAAACTTGACACGACTTTCAGAAAATAAATTACATTCTTTTAATTCATTTCAATTTCAATACTTAATTTAATAATATTAATAGTCTTCATGAATTAACGACATTAACACCAGAACGCATTAATTACCGTTACCAATAAAATTTAAAAGATAATTCTATTTTTTTTATTAATTATTGTCCCATCCGAAGATGAGACTTCAAAAATTAGTCTATAGACTCATTTATTAATCCCGGCCACGGAAACCTTTAGTAAAAGGCGAAAGATTTATCCATTGACCTGAATCCAGAGATAATTTTATAACTTCTAGATAAAGTGTCTATTACCAACCTACCGTGAAGGCGTCCGGTGCTTCAACTTCAATAAAAGAATTTAACAATTCAAATCATTTAAAAACAAGAATTTTTTCCTTTTCGTTCACATCCCTATATTCAATATTATTTGTTTGTAGATTTTGATACTTGAACGATCAATTATTTTTTAAAAAAATCGAATATTTGTTAAAACCAAAATGAAAATATTAAATTATTATGAATCTTCGCACTTTTTTCCCCTAGCGGGAAAAAAAAAAAAAAAAAAAACTTTTCGGTTTGTCAGAGACATCTATCGACAGTTGGCTAAACGTACACTTCACATAATGCATCTTTATACTTTCAGTCCAGTCGTAATTCGACCTCGGATTAAAAAAGCAGCCGCATCAACGGTATTTTTTTATATTTTATAACAGCAATTAGTCATTATTAATAAACGACAATTTCTGCCCCATAAATTACAGCAAAATTTGTTAATGCATTAACAAATTTAGCTATTTTTAGAACTGGTTTACATTAGAAAAAAAATTCATTTTTGTGAAATGCACACTGACACACACCATCTCATGCAGATTTTTAAATTTTTTATGTTTTTTCTCAACATTAGTATCACACAAATTATGATCAAATTCAGTGGCACTATTGGATCATTAATAAATAATAACACTTTTATGACTTTTCCCCATAGCCTGCTGTTCAACCTTCTTGGATCGATAGATTACAGATTACTGCTTAAGAAACTTAATATTAATCTAATAGCCTCAGTGGCTACATCCATTTTCAAATTAACAACAACAACAACATCGAAGGGAATATACAATATATTGTATTGGAACAAAGAACTACGATCTACAAATGAGAGCCGAAAGGAAAAATCATAATCTGCGATTTAATATTTTCGAAATTAATCATAATAATGAAGATATACGATATACACATATAATATTCTTTATGTGGCAACTTTGTAGCAGCAAAGACATTTTTTAAATTGATAATTAATTCAGTCTAATCAATCACCGAACGATCTCAGACGCGAAAGAAGAATCGAAATTATTTGAACTTCAGAACGATATCCCGTTTATTAAAAACATGGTACCGGTATACCATGCGTTATCGGCACTAGAAGAAATTAATAAGAACAAGGGATCAACAGCCGAGACGGTGAAAAAATATATATGCGCTCACCAACATTAATTCATTAATTCATGGACGTTATATTACTCAACAAATTAAACGATGTACAGACAATGGGGAAATTATTTTCAGAAACGGATTGTATACATTACGTTACAATGTGAAGAAATCTTTACAGATTCATGAAATTGGTCACGCCGTCATCAAACCGAAGACTACAAAAAAGAAAATTTGTCAGTCGAACCAAACGACCGTCACACGAAAGGTTATAAAGCGAAACATAATTCCGACCAACAAGAAAGTCGTTAAACCTAAGCGTATGATGAGGAAAGTTGAGTCAAACCAGATAATTCCGTCCACAGTCAAGCCGAAAAAAATACAGAGCATTATTGGTCAGCTCAAAAAAAAAAAACACCGACAAAGGAAAGAAAATTCAGAGGAAGAATGTTCAGACGGTCAAAACAAGCCTCAAACCTAAGATTATAAAGAAAACTATTTAATCTAACCGTGAAGTGGTAAATTGTTAAGAAATTTTCGATGCATAATAAATATTATTAAATTATTTAACCAGTGATTTTTGATTCACATACTTTCTTAAAATCAATAGAAGTAAATAAATTCAGCTGATTAGTGCTTTGCATGTTTATATTTGATATCAGAATGTTATTTTTCATGAGGGATGACAGATCAATTAAACCCAAAGTAATTTGTAGAGCAAACACAAGTTCAAGAGACCTTTCAAGAATGATACGAGTAAGTAATATGTAAATTAAAAGTTGTATTTAAATAAAGTATTTAAAAACTTTTTCCAGCATTTTAAGAAACCAAATCGTCTTATACCCGAAAGAACTATTTGGAAGTATTTTGTTCAATTATGCAGTGCCTTAGAACACATTGTATTCAAAACGTGTGATGCACAGAGGTGAGTTTTATACCGTAATAGAAATCAATTAACTTAATTATTATTAATTCGAAATTGCAACTCACCAAATGTTTCCCTTTCAAATTCAAACTGGACTACTTGGTATGTAATGCCGTATTCTTTATACTTTGCTACGGTTCTCTAACAACGTCTACCCGTGAGCCTTTGCGCATTGCGCGTTGCCACAGATCTATTTTGCATTCCATATTTATTAGTACCGTAGTGAAAAAATTAACAACAAATATGACTTTTCTGAATATTTTGCAGTCGGCTAAAAGAACAGTTCTTACAATACTCGGAGTAAAACAGGAAATCGTTTTATCAACATATAATTTTAATAATTATTTTCCTAAATTTTTAGCAAGGAAAAAAAAACCGATTCATCGGAAAACGACGAAGCGTATTTTCAGAGCAAACTCTCAAACGGAGAATTTCAACGATCACCCGACTGTTTAAATGATGATCGTGTAGGGTTTTTCTTATGTGACTTATTGACTTATCGATTATGACATTGTTTGTGATTTGCAAGGAAGTGGTTCGTTACCTCCGAACCCCAGTGAAGTTAAGACTGGCTGGAAAGAGTAGAGGAGTCGCAGGAGTTTATTTGTTGTCTCTGGTCATTAAGTGTTAACAGTTGTAACGCAATTATGAATTTACAGTGTATAAAGAGAAATATTATTATTACGCGTATTATATGATAATTAACTGTTAAAATGATTGTTGTATAAGTATAAGATGATATTTACGGTATTTAATGAGCATTAATTATGTTGTATTAAGTTTTGTTGAAGAGGGATCAATTTATCGTGAATGACGATAAATTGATGTACATTCGAGAGCACGGTACTCTCTCTTTGTATTTAAGTTGAAGTTATGATTTGTATGATTATGTATGTAGTGTTTTATAATGTTAAAAAATATTAACTAATATTGTATTACTTGGATAATAATGTGTATTTATAGTTATCATGAGTTTGAAGAGTTTTTACAGTTAAAGTTGTCAAAGTGATTATGTTGGCACTATTGAATTACTGTAGTTTTTGTTTGATTTATATTTTATACTATTTTAGTTATTGTGTATGGTTCAAGTTGTGGTGCAGTATAGTTAGTGACATCACATATTGTATTATTGTATTATACTTTAACATTTTATCATCATTTATCATTTATCATCATTTATATTTTGTTTAAGTATTCTAAACCAAGAATAAATCTTGTATGGAGGCGGGTAAGTTTAATAATGGTGATTTTTACTTTATAATATAATGATCATTTCTTTACAGTTTCGTCGACAATCGACAATTTAAAACGATTTTCAACGTTCGTACTTTGCTTCCGAGAAGAGGAATGAATGAATTCTAACGTTCACCTAATGGCGATCGAAGACCAAACGAGCGAGAGAGAGAGAGAGAGAGAGAGAGGAGAACCCTAAATCACATTTTACCAAGTTAAAGACAAGTCCCAGGCAAGGCTCAATACCAGAGATTTAAAAACTAAGAATGCTCCAAAATTCACAGATCATTCGCAGGAACAATTTATACCTGTTACGTTACAATTTCAAACAAACTTTAAAAGAACCAACGACTAAGCGTAACATCATTTCCACGAAAATCCCGAAAGCCAAGAAGATCACGGGAAATATTGAGCCCAAAGAAAAGTGGTCAAAAGATGGCGAAACCGAAACCCAAGGTATGCTACTTGGTATGTCCATTGTTAAAACTAATGTTAGTTTTAGAGCAGTGAAGAAGAAGCCAAAAGAGAGAGAAATAAACCACAGGCATAGATATAAAAAAAACTCAAAATCATTTAGAAAGCTAAACAGAAAATTAAAGAAGTGTCAAAGAAAGAGTAATGATAATCGAAAGGCCCTAAGTCAGGACTAATATTAGTGTTAGAGCAGTAAAGAAGAAGCAAACCGAGAGAGTGAAAAAAAAGGTTGTTGCTTGAGCAAAGCAGATGCTTTACTGATTTAATAATGACATTTCAGTTGCAAAGAAAACTCTC
>JAQFZP010003537.1:0-10012 GCA_034695745.1 Geophilus truncorum | reverse complement strand
CACAATTTAAGTGGTGGATATTGGAGTTGGGGGAAAATATAGTTTAGAAATTTTCCGTTTCGAGTCGCTGGTCGAAAAATCGAGTTTTTTCGCTTATTTTATTAGATGACTTTGGTAAATGTGGGTTTTGGAAATCTCGAATTTTGGAGAATAAGTGCCAATTGGAAATACAGTATTAAGGAAAATCTTTGAGAATTTTAAATCTGTTTAAATCATGAACATTTTTTTAATCTCTAATTTTAAAAATTAATAGAAAATTTCTGAAAATCTGTAAGATAAATCTCTAGAAATCTTTAAATCATATGAAAGGAATTTTAAAATTTATTAATTTCGAAAATCAATAGAAAAATGTTTGAAAATTTGTGAAAAAATTTAAAAATCTATGAAAATCTTGTTAGATTTCTTTAAATCTCTAAATATCTGTAAAAATATTTATAAATCTTCCAAATCTTGTCAAATATAATTTATTTTGAAATGATTTTTTTTGTATAAAATTCATAAATAAAATAAACCCCTGGTGAGTAAAAAAAATGGGGTAAAAATGAAATGACCCCTAGTGAGGAAATTAAGAACTCAAAATTTTTAAATTTTTTTACCACCTGGTAAGTGAATTTAAAAATTTGGAGAAAAAAATTGAAAAATTCAAAACAAGGGTCATTATCATTTAACCCCTAATGAGAAAGCTATAAACTAAAAAATGCAGTATGGCAACCATTTCTTTTTTTTTTTTTTTTTTGAATTAAACTTTACCATGGTTTTATTTTAAAATCTAGACTAAGGAAAACAAGTGACCAGCGGTCAGTTTTAAAATATTAAAAACATTTAAGCTCTCCCTACTGAGAAAAAAAATTATTAAAATTTTATTATTAAAATCTGGATTAAGGAAAACGAGCGACCAGTGGTCAATTTCAGAAATTTCAAAAATTCAAGAATCCGCCTGATTGTAAAATACAAAAAAAATCAACAAAAAACAAACTTTAAAAAAATTAGTGAACAGTGACCAGTGGTCAGTTAAAACAAATTAAAAAGAAATTCAAACTCCACCTAGTGACAAAATTAAAAAAAATAATTTTTTTATTTTTTTAAACTTTACTTTAAAATTGACCCCTGGTCAGTTGGTCTATTTCGCAACCCCACCAATTCTTTTTCTCGAATTAATTCTCAAATCCCATCTAACATTCAAGTTGACCCCTTGAAGTGACCCCCGGGGATCGAGACCAGGGGGCAGTGATGGTCAAACAGGTCTTGACCAATCATTTGGCGTGGTTGGTGGTTAGCTATGTGGTTTTTGTGGACATGCGACTCATACATCCTCATCAACAGTACATTTATGGAACCTGGGGGTTCGCGAGCATGGAGTGGGGGTAAAGGGGAAAGGAAATAATTTTCATTGATGATCTCGATTTACAAGAAAAATGGTCTCTTTAAGCGATTTTTATGGTTTGTCCACTTGAAAGAGAGAGAGAACACTTGACTCGTTGTCAATGAAAGGTCAAAAACCGGCACTAGATGGCGTCATTCAAGCGATAGTAATTCAAATCTTTATTTATCCGTTGTTTGTGAATGGATTTGACTCTTAAAGGAAGTGGTGATCTTGTGACACGAGCTTCAAATGGATGGAAGGAAAAACATCGTGGGTTTAAAGAACAGAGAGAAGAGAAGGGTTTCAAGTGATGTTGGTTGGTGTTTTCAAGTGGGATCAACTTTGTTTGTGATTGGTGGGTTTGGGTTTTCTTTGCGGAATGATGATTGGTTTTTGTTTTTGTGTGTGTTTTGTAAGTTTGTTATTGATTTAGTGGGATTTTTTAGTTAATAGTAAGGATTTGTTAATTTTTTTGATTTGTGTTGTTTTAATGAGATTTATTGTGATTTGAAGAGTTAATACGAAGATTTACTTGATTTACTACGGATTAACTTGGATTTAGTACAGATTTACTGGATTTATTATAGATTTACTTGGATTAACTATAGATTTACTTGGATTAACTATAGATTTACTTGGATTTACTATAGATTTACTTGTGCTAACCTCAGATTTATTGAATTTATTTTAGATTCACTTTCATTTGAATTTACTGTAAATTTTGGGATTTTTTTCAAGATTTATTTGGATTTACGGTACTTCAAATTCACTTGATTTATCTAGAATCATTCAATTTTTACTTGGATTTATATAAATTTACTGAGATTTTATTTAGATTCACTTTGATTTTTTTTTCAAATTAAACCATGATTTACCCTGATTTATCTGTGATTTACTCGGATTTAATCAAATTCAATTCTATTACACTGAATCCAACTGCAAAACAAAAGACACATTCTTTATCTTTTAAATCATTTAAGAACACAGTAAATCAATGTAAATCTCACTACCAGATAGATTCTTAAAATTTTACAATTTAATACACCTAACCTTGAAAAATTGATTGTTATCTACCATTTTCAGAACCATCAATTTATTCTCTGAATGAAATGACGCATTCAAATTCCAAGAACAAAACATAAACACAAGACCTTCATTCCCAGAACCCCTTTTTCACTCTAAAACCCACTTCAAACTCCACACAATTCTCGAAATCAACACAAAACACATACCAATATTCTCTACTCACAATTCGACTTCTCAGTTCACTTGTGCTATCACAACTGAACTGGAATCAGAAAACCTTATAAATTCCCCCACTTGAGAAACATTTTCAAATTTTTATTTTTATTCTTTTTTTGTTGTTGGCTGTTACTCCCACCAAATCGGGCGTCCAGACGCCACATGGCCTCGTTCTGTTCGTGGCCCCACAAGTGCCGAATGGTGCCGTGTGGGGGCGCTGAAGGAGAGAATAAGGAGACAGGGAGAGAGAGGGGTGGTGTTGATACGAACCCATGTCGCCAAGCAGCACGCGTTAGGCACAATCACAGATGAGACCCCAGTCTGCTTCTTTATCCGGGGACGCGGGGAGATGACAAACGGAGCGCAAACAAAAGCGCTCGTGGCGCCGTCTGTCTGGAACAGACAGTTGTGTGCACCGCCTCCCCCTCCCTCTTCCTTCCTTTCTTTTGGTTTTGGTTTTGGATTAGGAGAGATGATTATGGCCGGGAAATGCTTTCCGCACTGTCTAATTTTGACGTTTCACATAATCGTTGTTTCTGTATGGGGATTTATAAACATTTTGTGCTGGTGATTTTTCAATTTTTAAATGATGGTTTGAAAATGAATAATTGCGAGAATAACGAAAACTGAAAAATGTTAAAATGTAAAAAGTATTTGATGAGTTAATTATGACATTCATCAATAGTTGGTAATGGTATGGTTAATTTAAACGAGGGCTGGACCGATGTCATGAAAATCGGAAATCGGGAAATACCGATACGGTACCGGAATTATTTTATTTGTGAAATGAAACAGATGAAAAAATAAAATTTTACAATATTAAAGTATTTTTATTTTCCTAAACTATATTAAAATTTCGTCATTATCTTATTATTAAACCACTTTGAGCTTTCAAAATAGTGAAATAATGGCATTTATATTAACGGTAAATTATGTTGTACAAAAATGAGGAGATATCAAATAAACTTAGCTAAGAACAATCTACAAGATAAAACCTTTCAAAAAAACCCAAAATTATTTAAATGTACCAAATATTTATGGAGAGACAAAATAATAATAAACATCATTTTTCTTTTTTTCATATTTACTATTTACTAAACAATTAATTGAACAAATCAGTATAAACCTACATAATAACCCTCTAGAACACCAGACTAGACTAAAAATGAATAAATTAACCACTATATAGGAGGCTCGACTCTTCTCTCCTCTCCTCACCTTTCCAATTACTGTATATGTATATTAAATTGAGATATTTTCTAGATTTAATTGGGTAAATATAAAATTGCTTTGTCCCAGTTTATCGATAAAAGTTGAAATCCGAAGTAGTCGGTCGGCGGCGAAACTGATTAGTGAGCGGAGTTGAAATTGGCTTTGTAATTTTCATTTTGCGCAATTCCCACGCTATAGAGCTTCTTCTTATGGAGAAATGAATAATTTACCATCTCTGGATCATCCCAAGGCTAAACAGCATTATATTTGAAACACACATTTGCACAAAACAAATGGAAGGAAAGGAAAGGAAGGCCTGCAAGTCAAGAGAAATTACTTTCCTCAAACATTTTTTACAAAACAATTTAAATCCTGTGTATAGAGGAAGAGAAATGTGCAATGAGAGCAGGCAAAGTTCAAAGACACTACAGTACAATGTTTGCAAAACATGATCTAACAATACGCTATATAACTAAGTTATATACCGAGTGATGATTTATCTCCCTTGTGATGGAAATTTTTTGATAAAGTTTGTCTGTGAAGTTTGGGGCCAAACGACAAAGTTTTCACCAACTTCGTTACTAAGTTTTTTCTAATTCCCTGTATTTGACTGAGTAAAAATATTGGTCCAATTAATTAGAGCATTACTGTTTTGATTTGTGTCACGTTAAAATTTGTGATTATAAATTATTTGATTTCATTTCAGGTAGCAACGAATTCGATGGATCAAGTCGCGTTCGGTGGTGTAGTTTGGCATATTGGGAACTGTGCACGCGTGTGGGTCGTGCGTTTCCGGTGTCGAAGCCGGTGGTGAACGTGTTCGCAGACATGCCGCAGGGAGATGGACTCAGTTTGGGCACTCTGGCAGCCCAAAACGAGGCCGAGTGTGAAGTAGTCAAACGAACCAGGGCCAAAATCGGCTTTGGACTCGCGCTCAGCCGCGAAGACGATCATGTGTGGCTCTATAATAGAAGCGATTATGCCGTCTTTGTCAACTCGCCAACACTTACGGGACCCAACAGAACAACAACAACAACCGTCCATAAGGTAAATACCCAAATCACAACATTTTGATGCATGGTCTATCATATACACAATCGTGTGAAATATAAGATGTATTCACAATTTTTCGTGTAAAATTATTATTTCAGGTCCAACCGGGCTACTCTATCAAGATCTTTGACTATGCCAAGTCAGCGTGCTACCAAGCCCTACAGAACCCCGAACAACTAGACGGTCCCATCGACTACAATTCGGTGAGGATCAGCTTCGTCAAAGGGTGGGGTCCCAAGTACTCTCGCCAGGTGATCACCTCATGCCCATGTTGGCTCGAAGTTCTTCTTGTGCCAAGATGACGTCAGTTTGCATCGCAGCAGCGCAAACGGAAGATCGCGAGCGAATCAACACTTTTTTATCCACAAATTAAAAACTGACAAAAAAATTTGAAAAATTGAACTCGGCCACCTGGTGGACCAACTTAGAAAGAAAAAAAAAGAAAACATCTGTGTGCCTTGTGTTCACTTCAGCATCCTTCCTTCCTTCCAGTAACTGTGCAAGTCGAAGGAACGGGGTGTGTTCCCAGAGCAGCTCTCTTTCTCTATTTTATCTAGGATTGGATGATATGGATTCGATAATATTGCATGATTTGCAAGAGTTGTCGCTAGAATTTTTTGATCGGTCAATGTTCGGCTTAGCAAAAAATTTTAGCAGTTAATTCGTCGATTAGTTGTACGATCAAATTTGTGACGTCACTTTCGACATGATTTTCAAAGTACTTGTCCCAAATACTTGTGGGATCCTCGATTTGCGATCGTGGCAATCGCAGCCAATTGCAGTGAACTACTCGTGGTTCGCGTCTGCTCTGATTGGCTGCAAATGTTGCGATTTCGCGATTATTGCTGTCTGCAAAATTGTATAAAAATTTTGTTTTGCAAATTAATTGCGACAAGAATTACCGTATATCTGGTGTTTACTCTTCATTAAAGAGTAATCACTTTATTGTCAAAATTTGGTTGATTTAACATGAAATGCATCAGCCAGAGTCGTTCAATCAAAAGTCCTACATCGGGCTAATATTACATTTACTGAAAGAATAATATCGATTCATATCACCAATCCTACTTTAACCCTTCCTCTTCCTCAAGAACCTGATAGATCGACCGATTATTTTATATATACATATTACAAAGAACCAATTGTAAATAATTGCCATGTTTTCTACTGATCTATCATTATAATAATTTATAAAAAGGATGAACCATACAAAACAGTGCAAGAAAAGACTGTTTGAAGACAAAAATGTTTTTTGGACTTTTTTTTTTTTTTGGTGTTTTATTGTATAGAGACTGGTTGCCAAGACGACCGAATAAGTCCCCTTTGATTCCCATAAGTCAGTGACTGTTGTTTTCCGTTTTTTCTCGCAAAATGACTCGAGAAAGTCTCGCAACGGTCAGTGAGGGTACAATCTTTTATAAAGGTTGTTTCTCTTAGTGCCTTTTAGGAAGAAAAAGATGAAAAAAAAAATATAAAGAGAAATAAAGACCGGTTTTATCTTTGATCAGAGAAAAGGAGAAAAGGAATTGAGTGTCAAGTGAATTGCAGGTGCAAACTACTACATGAATGGTAGCAGAGGGAAAGCTGGGAATGGAAAAGAGTGTAATAAGAAGAAGAAGAAAAAGAAAAAGATGAAGATGTGTTGGGGTTGTGGGAGGAATTTTCAAGTGAATGTGATGTGACATGGTGAAGATCCTTCAAGTACAAATTTACTGGTAGATCTGTTGTATATTCTGATTTTTCAATTTTTCTCATTTGTAGAAATTGTGTTGAGTTGACAGTGAATTCAGTGAGTGCAGTAAATGGATCATTATTTTCATTTGTTTCTTTTTTATTTATTTATTTATTTATTTATTTAGTTTTTATTTTTATTTTATTTTTTTGGTTTTAAATTTTTTAAATATATTTTATAATATAAAAAAAAAAAAATTGCATGGTAGCAGAGGATGGCTTTGGAGTATTTTGTCATGTCAGATTAATTGAAGTCAATTTTCATCACAAAATTATTGTAAAAAAATGATTTCATGAGCAATGTTTAGGTTTTACAAATTGATAAAGACAAAAATTGTTACAAAATGTAATATTTGACCAATATATTGACTTCTATGGAATCAAAAAATCCCAGAAGTAGATAAGCCAGATCAGCAAAGGCTAGTATTTCTCATATTGCATCTTAAAACCATGCAAATTCAATCCATAATCAATATCAAAAACAAAGTTGGAATCAAATTATTTTAGCATAAACATAATATTTAAAACTCAAAACCTTGGACTCCAGAGACCATCAACAAAACAAAAATTCAAGAAAAAGAAAAGGAAAAGCCCAAGCAGTAGACGTCTGTATTTGTATTTGGCATTGTACGTCTTAAAACGCATACAACGTATGATAGCAAAGATTTAACTATCAACATCGAAAACAACACTAAAATGAAAATTTATCAAAAAAAAATTATTTTACTATAACCATCACATTGAAACTTAATTCAAAATAGTTCAAACTATTTTTTAAATTGATGACCCAACCAAACTTCCATACGGTACCAAAAAATAACAATAATATTAAAATTTTTCATATTTTCTTTACAAAAAGTGAAAAGAAAAAATCAAAATGAAAACTCGGTGACCCAAATATAATTCAGTACACAAACATTCAATCATAAAAGTACGGAAGCCAAGTGAAACGTCTCGCCGCTAAAGTGTTTACGGCTGGCGAAAGGGGGGGCTGCAGGGGGCTGCGGGGGCGGGTGGCGCCAACTCGCGGCTGGAGACGCGGATGCGGCGCCTCTGACGCCACCCAAGATGAATTCGGTTCGGGAGGCTGAATCTGCGCCAGTCGCCAGACGGCGCTCGGGGTGTGCACGGGGCGCCGAATCTCCCTCCCCCCCTCCCCGTCCCCGTCCCCGGTCCCGTCTGGCGTCTCACTCCAACTCCCCACTCGACTTTTGTCCGACGACTAGTCCATTCAAATTCGGCGACATGTCTCTCAAACCGGAAGTGATTTTTTTTTTATCAGGAGGATTAATAAAAAAAATGTAGAAAAAAAACTGAAACTTTGTTTTTGCCGCTTGTTTACGACGTTGGGAGAATTATTTTGGGGAGATATGCCAAGAATGCTAAATGTGTGCATTGCAATTGGCAAGACGTACCGTACTTGTGTTGATCAAGTTGCACTGCTGATTTTGCATGGAATTTTCGCAGGTTAGTTTTGGGTCATTTACAGTCATATATTGTATACAGATAATACAGGGTGTTTACAATTTACAAAAGAAATATACAGTTTCAACATTGTAATAATACACCAAAACTATTGTAGATTTTGACATTTACTTTACATGGGTTTGTAGAGGCAGAAGTTTTTTGCTCAATTCCTGTACGCAAAATACTTTCTTGACTTGTCGGTCACGTGACGGTTGACATCATAGCTGACATCGTCCTTAAATATGGGGGGGGGGGACTTTTTCTGTAAAAACTCATGTAAAGTAAATGTCAACATCTACATCTACAATAGTTTTGATGTTGAAACTGTATATTTCAATTTAAAGAAACGGAAGTTAGGTATGCGCATGCGTAAATTTCAAATTAAAAATGTGAGTTAGATGAGTGACCTTTTTGTTTTCGTTTGGTTTTAGGGATGGAATGAAAGTGGGAAGCAGCCGTCATGTCTGTGGCCTGTCAAGTCAATCAATACGAGTAAAAGAAACAGGCCTAACCTAAACTCAGGTCTCGCTGGCGCCACTCTACTTGTAAATTGGAACGTTCTTTTAATTCAATATGTCACGCCATTTACTAAACAGCGCCCTCGTAAGTGTGTTCGTGAAATTATTACCTGATATTGCATTCGGGTCAATGAGAACTGCGTGGACTAGAATTAAAACGCTGGTGTTGTTGGGTAAGGGTGCGAATGTGAGTTTTTATGTTGTTTTATGTTGCAACAGTGTTGCAAAAATGTTACGGTAATGTTGCAACATTCTGACAGAATTAAAATATTATTGCGATTGGTTTATAATATTGTAGTAATGTTAGAACGATGTTGCTGCATTTGCGTACTTAAAAAATGCTGTAACAATGATGAAACAACAAGGTAACAATGTTAGAAAGAATCACATTCCCGCGTAATGTTAAAGTAGTGTTGCAATATGTTACAGTGATGTTCAACATTCAGTAAATCATCAAATATTACAACAATGTTAAATCATTCAGACAACTTTAAAATAACATTACAACCATGTTGCATCTTTAAAAAAAAGTTACAATAATGTAACAACAAACCGCATGAAGTATGAAACAATGCTAAAACATTCAGACAACAACAAACACATTTCCTTATTTCACCATTACAACAATAACTTTGTGTTTGAGATCAACAGGTGATCCAACATGATCACATGACGAGTAAGACTTCAATCTCAAGGTCAACCAAAACAAGCCTTTAACGACTCAATAAAAACGATACTAATAATACAATTCTGCAACGGTTTATTTGCAGGGATCGTATTCGCTTTGATGAAGGAAAAGGAAGAGGACAATCAGTTGCGCACCTCGCATTCGCACCTGCCTCCCACTCCCACTCCCAGCTGAGTGGTCGCAGATCCCGCCAGTCCGGCGCCGATTCGCACGCGTGCACTCCTTCAATACGGTACCTCAGACAACGCCGCCGCCACAGCGCCACCTGACAGATCGGCCAGGTGAGAGAGAGAGAGAAAGAGAGGAAATAAAAGAAGCCGTCTCAGTGGCGTGGCGTGGCGTGGTGTGGTGTGGTGTTTTCTCCTCACCCTCCTTCTCCTTCTTCTTTTTTTAATAGGCACAGATGAAAATAAACACAAAATTGCGATTACGTATCCGGTTCTGGTGGTCACACTGGCGCCTAACTCAATGACTCGCCGCAAGGGATGGATGCAAAGGGGAGAGAGAAATAGAAAGAGAACTTTGGGGATTTGGAAATTGGTCGTCTTGCACTTGAAAAATGGGGGTTTGGTAAATGGAAAGTGGTGAATTGAAAATTTGAGGGGTTTAAAAATAAAAAATTATTATTTGTTTTATTTTATTTTCATTCATTTTTTTTTTTTTTTTTTTTTAAGATCACGTTTTAGAGTTACCTTATAACTGGCGCCATCTGTAGTTGCTGATCGAAATTAACGCTGA
>JAQFZP010003536.1:0-10016 GCA_034695745.1 Geophilus truncorum | reverse complement strand
AGATGGGAAAGATAAAAATAAATTTAAATGTAGACTAGCGCCATAACAAAATAACGCGGGAGGAAATAGAACTAAAACACAAAATAAACTAAAGAGAGAAAGCGCGAAATTCAAATAAGGGAACTGGGTACGCGACTCGTAACATGCTTTTATGTTTGCTTATTTTTGATCAATTTTTACTGCTTAAAATGATGATACTGATAGCGATTTAAAGCTGGGTAGCATCATAACAAAATTGCTACCCTGCACTACTTTCTGGGAAAAGTATTGACGCTAGTAGCACTGCTAGTAGCAATCGCTACAAATAGTGATAGATAGCACTTTAAATACTGGTTAGGCCTAACAATGGCTGAACTGAAAAATTACAAGAAAAGAAATGCGGTGTTGTTATAGCCGCTTTAACGAGGTTCTATCTTAGCAGAACATGGGGTTGAAAAGCGTTCACAAAAGCTTTAGGACGGTAGGAAATGTAAGTTATGGAAAGCCGCTTACTTTCGAGAGCGATGGAACAAAAATCTGTTTCCAACTTTGTCATCCTCCATTTTTTATTTTTTATGATGGCATTAAAAAAAAATCTTTGAGTGATTTATGAATTAAAATTATAATATTTTTTAATATATGAATTTTGAATGGTGTAATGGTGCCATGTTGCTTTCTGGTCTGCTTTAATCTTTATGTTGGCAATGGCTACAATACAGGTCAAATTCAGCAGAGAGAGACGTGCTCGGTGGAATTTCCATTAAATGATTCCCTCTATACATTCTTTATATTTGTAGTCATTTGTTCTATTTGCTTAATGGTTGCTGTTATGATGCTAAGGATTGTGGCAATAGGTGTATTCATGAGGATGAGTAGAAGAGTTTAGAAGTAAATGTGATAGGTTTCTAAAGGTAATGTAACTAATGTTATTCTTGGTACATTCGGAACTAGCATCGTTTTGGTGCGAATTACTTGTTGAATTTAAAGAGTTACTGGAATCCACCAAAGAAATAATAACTCCGCAAGCGGAGGGGTTCGACGTTTCGGAAGCGCTAAGGACTTCCATTATCAAGAACAAACACATTAAACTTAACTTATAAATCTACTTGTACAGACAATTAACCTCACGTTTACGTGACGTTAAGACAACTAACCGTACGATTTCGGCAATTTCAAGTGCGGTTTGTACTGCACTGGAATGGGTGTCGAACGTTCGGAGTTGATTGCGTTACAATTCGTGGCTATTGCGAGACTTTCGAGGAAGAGACGTCCGGTTTCTTGTTTGTGTTGTGCACGAACAATCGGGTTGGCCCAGTCCATTAAATGTCCCGTTGCAATTGCGTGATCCGCAGCAGCCGAATGCTGGCTTAGATTTTTCAAAGCATTACGATGTTCGCCAACCCGAACATGTAATGATCTTTTACTTTGTTCATTATTTTCTCAAAACTAGATGAAATAAGCACAAATTGAATCCCACCAAAAATAGCTGTCAATCAACCATTTACACAAACACTAGAGAATAAATCCAGTGTTAAGAAAGTTGTCATGCAGCTTGCAGCATAAAATGAAAGTTAAAGCCTGTGAAATGCTGCATGTTGATATGTGTTTTGCTTTCTCTTTTGCTTTTGGCAATTTCTAATGGAGAAGTGCAGTGGGGACTTGCAATTGGGACTTGGAAAAATCATTGGCATCTTGCCAACTGCTGTGGGCTTCTCATAAATGACATATCAAGCTGAGCATTCAGCTCACTGCCACCATTTTAAATATAAAACAGACTAAAGCCAAGTCTTGTTCTAATTGAGGCTGATGACAGTTGTGATTGGTATGGTTTAAACATTCATCAGTTGCTGCAAGATGTTTAAAGTTGAAAACTCATTAATATTTAGATTCGTTTTCTATTTTAAGTGGCAAGTTGGAAATTCAAAATGCATTTTGGGTTTTAAGTGTTTTGGGAGAATTTTAGTGGAGTGTATTAGTTAATCTTTTACCAGTCTTTGTAACTTTCGAATATGTTTAATTTTGTTATTGTTACGGTATTAATGTACTGTCAAATGAGCAATTTCGTTATATCGGAGATCTGATACAACAAAAACTCATTTCGTCGAATGAAGTTTTCGGTTTTTTGCACACATGTAACGTTAGGGTACAGTAGCTGCATTCAAATGACCCGCAACACCTATCTTTTTGAATTTCAAAAAGATGGGTGTTGCGGGGTGTTGTGTTAAACAGTGTGTTGTCTTAAGAAACGAGCGTCCTGATTGGTTGAATGCACCAATAAAACGACAGTGACGTCACGCAACACACGTAACACACTTAACACCGCTTAACACTCAAGTTTTTGAATGCAGCTAGTGTACAGTACGATACGATACGCATCAAAGTTTTTACGCGAATGTTCAGTATTATACGATATACTCAGTTTCAATAAATCTATGGTGTGATGTACGATGTACGGTACGACTTTTAAATTAAATCCTGCCAGACATTCAAAATTCAAAATTCATATAAATAAACTTATTCTGTATAGCTATAAAAATCGAAATTCGGGGTAGTTTGAAGATCAAATATGCTTTTTGCGCTTCAAAATGTGATTTTTATTTTTATACGATGTACGGCATACGAAAATTTGTTCGGCATGAATTCAAAATTATTCTATATACTGTACGGTAAAATGAAAAAAAAAATCAAATTATAAGATGTACGGTAATGTAAGGCAAACGATTTCTGCAATAAAGTACGGTATACGGTAATGAACGCAACAAATCGCACATACCCAATATAGCATACGCTACGCTATATTTTGTTGTGAATGTTGTCAATAGATGTCGCTAGTTTTAGATTAATAATAATGCTTTTGTATCTTTATTTTATGTTTCTATGATTTTGTATGTTGTTTGTCTAGATGTATCTCTTTACCGTATTAAACTTTTTTTCAGCTGAATTGAAATAGGTATAGGATTTATTGATTATTGTGAGTGGATGAAAAGAACTAGACATTTCTGTATATGGTATTGGTTTTTTTTTTTAAGTTGGACATGGAGTTACAGGTTAAATGGTGCTTGCAAGATTTGCATCCAGGGGAGTAGAAACATGTGTGACATTTGAAAAAGAGAAGAAAGAATCAATTGAAGTGTCTTTTGTTTGATCCAATCACAAAACAGGGGCAATTTTGTGGAAAATTCTTGGGGGTGAGGTGGAAATTTAAACATGGAGAAAACAGTGGGGAAAATGAGGAGATTTGTAAAATGTGATGAAAGCTTGAAAAAAATTGAAATATTGAAAATGAATTATAAATAGTTGAGTTAAAAATGGGAAGAATTGACAAGAATATGGAGAAATTTGAGATTTTGATAGAAAAAATGAAATATTTTATTGGAAAATAAAAATGTTAAAATAGAAAAGTTTGTTGTTAAAAAGGGAAAAATATTAAAATTTTAACAGTAAAAAATTCAAAATTATAAAAATTAAAAATTTGTTGAAAAAAAATGAAAAAATTTGATTTAAAAAAGTGAAAAATTCTGAACACTTGATGAAAGTATGAAAATTTGGTGAAAGAAGTGAAAAAATTTTCAAAAATGAAAATTTGATTAAAAACATTAAAAAGCCGGTGAAAAATATTGAAAATTTTATGTAAAACTTTGAAAATTTATTTTTAAAAAAATTAAAACTAAAAAAATTGAAAAAAAACTAAAACATTTTGTTAACCCTTGGTAAACATAAAAAAAAAAACTTCAAAATTTAATTTTAAATAAGTGAAAAATTGTGATCACTTGATAAAAGTATGATAATTCACTAGTACCATAGTGAAAAAATTATAAAATTTGACCAAAAAATGAAAAAAACTTAAAAATTTGATGAAAAATAAAAAAAACTTAAAAATTTGATGAAAAATAAAAAAAAAAAACTAAGAAATTAAGAAATCACATGACTTAACCCTTCCAACTTCACCTTCACATTAAATCCCTCCACATTCCATATTTTATTTACCACTCATCTCCTCAACCCAAAATCAAATTCATACTCAAAATCGAAGCCTTAGCACCGTCAATTATTTACATCTCTTATCAGCAATGGCTGGTGAGAGCCTCGTTCCTTATCAATTTTCAATGCACACGCCATTAAAATTTCAAAATTGCCCATCGGCGAGTGCCGCGTTCAACAGACGCAACGAGACGGCATTTGGAAAATTTGCATGCAACACAACGGAATAAGCAGAAATATTCACTCTCCATGAAATTAATGACTCAATTCGACTTGAAGGCACCGAAATACGACCCCTTATCAATTGTTCTCTTTTTGCGACAAAAATGTTAACGGGTTACTGTAGTATTGTAATTTACGGCGTTTGATCGAACGATTATTACTTTTATGAGGCGAGTTGAGAGATTAAGTTAATTGTGGATGTATTTTGAATGTGGTTAGAGATAAAATAAAAGTGAGGTTGGGTTATTTGGAATGTTTTTTTTTTTTTGTTTGGGTGATGGGGTGATTGGTGATTTATAATTTTTTTGGGTTTGTGGGTGATGGGTCCCTGGTGTGTTGGGATGGTAGTTGGGGGTCTTGAAGGGGGTGAGTGATGGATTAGAAGATATTATGTTTTTTGGTTTTAGATTTTGGATTATTTTTTTTGAAATTTTGGTGGTTTTGATTTTTAGGGTTTTGGATTTTGAAAAGTTTTGCATTTTTTGATTTTTGCAAGTTTGAATTGTTTTTTGATTTTTTTTTAAATTAATTTTTGGATTTTTAAAAATTTTTAATTTTTTAGTGATTTATTGAATAATTGAATTTTGACATTTTTGATTATTTTGATTTTTGAAATTTTAATTTTTTTTTTTTTAATTTTTTTTTTAATTTTAGAATTAAAAAAAAAGTTTTAAAAGCTACTTTCTCACTACGACTTTTAGTGAGAAATTACTAATTTATGATTCATTACAAACCACACAGTTAGGAAAGATGACAGTTTTTTTAATATTGCAACATAATAATATTGTCAAGACATCACTTAAATACAAACACATTAAATTAACATATAGACATCATTTTATCATGCAAATTTAACAGAATTTTTAAATAAATCATTATACTGTACACTACACATCTAGTGGCAATTTTCATAAACTACCAAAACAATCTTTAATTCAACCAAACTCACTTCCATCACTTTAACTAACCTTCTTCAACAAATTTTAATCCCAGACGAAAAAAAAAATACCATTCGCCTCTACTCTTAAAAAATTCACCACCAGACTTCGCTGCACCGAACAGGATAAACATCCACTACAACATCCAAACCTTTTTTTTTTATCATTTTTTAATTACAAAATTAGGATTATACACCCACTAACATTTATTTTTATTAAATCAACCACTAAAATACAAAAATCACATTTGTTTTTCACAGGACATAGTTTTTTCACATTTTCTAGTTACAGGCTTAACCACCAGGACAGATCTGTTACCATAGCAAATAAAATAAACCAACTTCTTATAAACACAATTTAATTCAAGAACAGGTCACATTACGCATAAAAACATTACGTAACATTACTTACCTTCTAACATCGTAACCGTAACAACAAACTCTTTAGCAACTACAGTCAACTCCCTCATATCTGGACATAGGGCGAGACTGGGAAAAGTGGATATGAGAGCTGGCCGGGTAAGAGAAAGTATTTAGTGTAGGGGGACATTGAAAGAGACCGAGAATTTTGGCCGGATAAGAGAGCTGGCCGGATATCAGTATGTCCGGATATGAGGGAATTGACTGTATTAATATTAAACAAATAAAGATACAATTAATTCAAACACAAATAATAGATGGCGCCACAGTAAGGCTCTATTTCTTCGTGAAAAGCAGATTCGTCTTATCGGTTTTCGACTGCAATAAAAAAAAGAAAAAAATTATTTTTGGTGAATATTTTCATCATTTTCCACGACGTCGGTGGGAATATTGAGAAACTGCAGTTGTGCAGTGTTGGTTTTATGGGACTCGAGGGTCCCATACAAGTCACCACAATGGTTCATTTTTGTACTCACCATTCTATTCTCGTGCCCAGTGGGTTGCTCGTGCACGCAGCGATGGATGAGGACAATGGAAAAAAGATAAATGAACATGTAACTTGTGACGGAAATGTTCTCAACTCGTGCCTCGACTTCCCCACACTCAAAACACTCTTTTACTCCTTCATCTCCCTTTAAAAAAAATTAATTTTAAATTTTGACACAAGGAAAGTAATTATTTGATAAATTCCACTTTTTTTCTTGTAAAAAAAGTTTTAATTAATTACACATCCCTCAGCCATCTTTTGAATCATTGTGCTGTGTTTAATTATTCTTATACAGCGCCCTCTAATGAGAAAATCTTAAAACTTTTAATTTTTTTGTTGATGATAGCAGATGGTGGGTTTTGTGAGTCTGGAAGTGGTCAGATGTGCGTTGTGTTTTTATTCTATTTTGTAGTTTTATTTTTTTTTTTAGGTTTTAATGCACTTGCAGCAGTTTACCTGTGTTGGTTTTATGTGTCGCTCGGGATGGAATGAAATTGCTTCGTTGTTTTGTGTGGAGTAAACGGTGGAGTGGTCTGTTAAAGAGATAGAATGGTGCAAAAGAAAGTGTAGGTGAAAGTGAAAGTTGGTTTTGTTTTTATTAAGGGGTAAGATAATTAAAGGAGAGTTGTGGAAGCCATATTTGTTAAGTTTGTGGCATTGTTGAAAAAAATGTAAGACAATTTAAAAAAAAAAATATTTTTAAAAAGATGATTTAAAAATTGTTTTTAGAAAACAATGATAGTTCAATTTAAACATGTTGTTTTGTAACAATATTTTTTTAGAATCATTGTTTCAATACTTAAAAACATTTATTTTTACAAAACAACACTTTTTTTTATAATTATTGTTTCACAATCATAAAACATTGTTTTGTAACAATATTTTTTGTGAATCACTGTTTTATAATAATATACCAGTACTGTAATACACTGTTTTACAAAAATTGAACATAAAAACAATAAAACAATATTTTTCCGAAAAATTATTTTAATCACATTGTAACACAACAATTTCATTATTATTTCGAACAAAATTATTGTTTTCTAACTTACAACTACTTTTAACTCATTATTCATACAATATCAATTTTTTAAGTAGTCTTTTAAAAATTGTTAAAAAAATACACTACATCACTTGTATTAGAATTCAAATTTACAAGAAAGGCATTATGCAAAACCAATTCCGCAGTCACTCAACTGCCTTATTACTTCAACTTTCATACTTCATAACAAAATCTCAAGACTCCTATACCACTGTTTACAAACAACACAAAATGAACTCAAAAATTCACATTTATCAAACTGAAGGCCACTTGCACTAACGAAAGTTAAAGTTAATCGGAGTTTAACAAACTTTTAACCTTACCAATCCCATGTTGGGTTATACGTGACCCGTGTTGACTAAGATAATTCATAAAAAAATGCTAGATATTAAAAAGATGTCTCAAAACCCAAATGTATTTTCTTTTAAATATCTAAATAAAGTTATCAAGATGATAAAGTTATTAATTTGTACTTTTAAAATGAATTATAAGCGATCAAAGTTGATTTTGGGTCAAATTTGACCCAACATGGGTATTAATAATGGCTATTTTTAAACCCTGTTGAAGCATTTTCACCCGAAGCATTCTGGGAATATGTGATCTGTGCCTGCGCACAACACTGCAACACTGGGTCAAACTTTACCCAACAAGGGGAAGAGAGCTGTTTTTGGAGATCTGGCATTTGAAAGTTAATATTGGTTAAAGCAGTGATATTAGAGTGGATGTCTTATCTGTGATGTAACAACTTAAATTTTAATTTTTGTTGGTGCAACTGGGCATTGAATTTATAAAAGAAAAAGAGTGATTTTTTTACTATAAATTTATTAATGTATTCCATGACTGAAAAGTGAAGTAGAAATCTCCTCAGTCTTGAACTTGAGGTCTATACCAACTCCAGTGAAGCACAGCATTGATCAATTTCTGCTTGACCTAGCGCATCACTTGCTGCCCCTTGACCAACAGTGGAAGCTGGAAACAGACTTCTTTTTCGAGCGAATATTGAATGCGAATAAAAATAACATGTTTGCAGAATGAATAAATTCAGGCAGTGCTTGACTGCAAAACACTAAAAGCAAGAGGTTACTGTTGGAAAAAGAGTCAAAAGACTGGGTATTTTTTTTTAGAGTCAAAGGTTTTCGAAAAAGCCATGACAGAAAGATTGTGATTTTTATAGAAAATTTTGTTTATGGATAAAACGAAGTGTGACACTTAATATATTTTTGTAGTTGCAACTTTTAGTGTTGTTAGTATGGGTAGGGGGTTGTTAGTATGAAGAAGGGTAGAGAACATTGGAACTAAGAGTTAGTTATTTAGTGGTAAAACTTAGAATTTACTACCGGTACTGATAACTTGGTAAACACAATTAAACTTTAATGGAGTCATCTGGTGACGAGCATCAGGATTAAATGGAATGCTATCTGGTGGTAAAAATTTCGAATTTTTTGCTATCATTTGTTATACATTCTAACAGTAAAATATTATTTTGGCTAAAATAACTTTTTTCAATAAATAGTTTTCGGCCTTTAGCAAACTTGATGCACCTTTTGTGGCAAAAATTATAATTAACTAGAGTCACCTATTGATAAAATCAATAACTAAAAAAAAAAAAAAACCTTTTACACACAAAATCAACACTTTAAAACAGTATTTTAACCAAAACAATTTTTTTTCGACAAATATTTTCGGCTTTTCGACACACACTACACAAACCATTCTCTTTAAACAAACTGCTATCACTTTCCTTGCTTTAAGGAAAATTAGAGTGCAGATTGACTGTCAGTGCTAATGGCAGAAAAGAAACTGATTTTGTGTAGCAGAAATTGATTGATTGGAATCTTGTCTGCGCCGGTATCGATTGCCATTACACGAGAGAAAATTGGAGTTATTTCAACAGAAGGAAAGAATAAATGGAAATATCTTTACTTCATTTACTTTTATTTCTTGGAAAAAAAATTAAAATGAGTTTATAAAAGAGTATCAAGCAAATTGAGACATAACTAGCTGCAAAGCACAAAGTGAATTAATGAAAATACATGCAAATTGCATTTTTTTCTATTAAAAATTGTCACCAGGAGTGGCAAGCTGCAATTGGAAATTAAATTTCAAATTTGTTCCTTTCAGTCCAAGTGAATCATTTTCAGTGGTTTGGAGAAGAAAAAAAGTGAAGAAAAGAAGTGATTATCAAGTGGAGAAGGAACTCATTTTTTTTCAATTTAGAAATGCTATTCCTCTCTTGGCAAGTCAAGATTTTTTTCCATTTTCCCAGTCCAATTTATTATTAGTGTGCAGCACTGAGTATGGCTTTGAAATTTTCATTACTCTTCCTTCTCCTCTTGCTTTCCCTCTTATCTTTTCCCTTTCCTTCTCACATATTAATCTTCAATATTGGTGAGAGAGAAATTGAGGTATGTGTGTGTGTGTGGTGTGTGACTTTAATTTTGCTGTTTGTTAGAAAAATGAGGGAATGTAATTTCATCTTTTATAAAACAGTCATTATAAATGTTTTATGATTATTATAATAATGGATTTTGTGATTTTAAGCCATCAAAATTTTGAAAGTCAAATTTGACTGTAGGTTTAGAATTCTCTGTCAGAGGTGAGAAAAATTTGATTTATGGATTAAGTAAAATTGTAATACAGTCAAATCCCTCATATCCGGCCATACTGATATCCGGCCACCCCTCTTATCCGGCCAAAAATTCTGGACCCAAACCGTTTCAATGTTGCACTATACTAATTACTCCCTCTTATCCGGCCACCTCCCATAACCGGCCACCGGCCACTTACTGGTGGCCGCCGAGTTAAAAAAAAAACTCTCTCAAATCCGGGCAAACTGTTATTTTCCGTGTTGTCGCTCGCCTAACGGCGGGTGCCATTTTTACAATTGCTGATATGACGTCATTCTAGCTTCTCGTTTACTCATTTACTCGTTTATAGATGCCGCAGGT
>JAQFZP010003535.1:0-10019 GCA_034695745.1 Geophilus truncorum | reverse complement strand
AAAAAAACACTGGAGAGTTACAGTCTTATTTTGAGTTTAATGTAATCTCGATGCTCCAAAGCGTTGATACGGTACTTGTTAATTTGATATGAAATTTACTCTTGAACTCGGATCAAAACAGTTGTGGAAAAATGTAATAACGCTGGGTTATCGTAGTTTTACTTGTCAGTTATCAAAAATCTTATAGTTACGGCCCTGATTTATAGGGAATTATAGCAACATTTAGCGAACATTAATTAGAGTTTATGGTAGGTTTATTCATATATCGTAATTTTGGTCTTGCGACTTTTAATGCATTCGACTGTTTTTAAAGTAAAATATTTTAGATGAAATAACTTTTTGATTGTTTTTTATATTAAATTTATTTTTTTGTAAATCAATAGATGGCAGCACGAATTTCATTAAACATTGTAAAATAATTTTTGTTTAATTATATAATATTCTAATAAAATAAAATAGCTCGACTGTACTGTATATCCATATGTCGATTTCCATTGTATGCAAATTCGTATTTTATTGAGACACAGTGTATTCATTTTTGGTTATACTTTGTAAAAGCATAAATATCAGAGTTTCTTCGGACCGATATGGCGTTATTAATTAAACTTAAGTTCCCAGAACTCTGAACTTCAGTGCCTTCGCACGCCATAAAAGATTCGTTCTTAAAAAGAACAGGACTCGACGTTTCGGCTAAAATTGGTGAATGGGATCCCATTGTTTCCATTTCTTCAACAAATTTTTGAAGAAGTGAAGGATGACATTTGTCATCATTTGGCATTTTGCGAATTCGTAAAAAAGAGAAATAAGACTCGCTGTTTTGATAACGTCTCTAAAACGTATTCGGAAAATCCACATAAATATAGAATTGACCAATAGTGTAGTGTCTTGTCTTGTGATCATGGCTTCACCAATTTTAGCCGAAACGTCGAGTCCTGTTCTTTTTAAGAACGAATCTTTTATGGCGTGCGAAGGCACCGAAGTTCAGAGTTCTGGGACCTCAAGTTTAAATAATAAAAAAAAAAAAAAAAAAAAAAGCATAAATGTATTTTTATAATTTTAAAATAAGAGTTATAGATCAACGACTACTTGTAAATAGTAAAACTTGAAAGTCATGAGTTCTATCATTTTAAATTAGTTTTCATAAAATTTTCATTTTAATTTCTGTACTTAAACATCCATAAATGATATTTTTTGAGACACGGGGTTGTGGTGAACGACTTCGGAGCGAGTTGGAGAGGACGGTTACGCTTTTCTAGCCCTGCCTCATATTGTAAGCTTGCAGCAACTGGAAAATCGCGTTGAACGTGTCTGCAGGACTTTAATCGGATACAAGTGATGAGGGACGAACTTCTCGACAAAAATCCGGGTCTCAAAGTGAATCCTCTGGTGCCCATGGTTAAAGTGTACATGTCCAAAGTCCAAACTCGAATTTTAGAAGTAAATGCCATTTTTGCAGAATAAATTTTAAAATACGGCACCTAATAATTTTTTTTTTTTTTATTTTATAATTATTTTAGTTGCGGCGATGCCTCGATCTAGCGACGCTCATTCTTTTCGATGGAAAATCTTAAAAAATGGTGTTTTTGCGTGAGGAATTGTGGAAAAAACATATCTAAACTGACGGAATATTAGAATATTTAGTTAAAAATTGGTCGTTATTGATGTATTTGGATTAAATGAAGTTGAGTAAAAATTGGTCTAAAATTGGTTAGAAATAGGTAAATTTGGTTTGAAATTGGTCAGAAATATTAAAATTTGAATAGAATATGGGAAAATGGACATTTTTCCAAGAAAAATTACTAAAAAATGAAAAAATTTGGTCTTTGGATCAAAATTGGTCTGAAATGGTTAAACGTGGTGGATTTTAATTGAAAATTGATCGAAAATTGATGAATTTTGAATTAAAGAGTGAAAAATACAAAAAAAATTAAATTTTAATAATTATAATAAAAATTCGCAATTCTTATTGAAATTCGCTTATTTTCTTTCCAATTAGAACAAAATATTTATTTTTCGGTCATTTTTCGCCATTTTCGATCAACCGAAAACACAAAACTTTGGAAAATTGTAAAAGAAACCGAAAAAACAGTAAAAGTGGTTGAAAATTGCCATTAAATCAGAAAAACAATTTCAAAACAGTAAATGTTGATAACAAATAATTTAAAAATTAATTTTTCCGTCAAACCGCAATTATTACGATAGGTAATAGTTCCTTTTTTTAATGCAAGAAAAAACATGAAAAAAATCCCAAAAATCGCATTTTCCTCCATTCTGTGTATGGAGAAACGCTAGAAATCGGCAAAAATCAGATGTTCCTCCATTTACGGAACAGAGGAACACGAAAAATTAAGTAAAAAAAATGTTCTCCGACTCTTTCACGAAGGGAGGAACACAAAAACACAGTGGAAGCTGCACGTTCCTCCATTTACTGGATAGAGGAACTCATTAAAAAGGTACTGATATCTAAACACCGCTAGGTGGCGCTATTGTTTCCCGGTGACACTAAATCCTCCTATTAGAAAATTTTTTGAAAATTGGGATCGAGGCTATATACGTCATAAGCTGTGACGTACGTACCCTCGACCCCAAAAGAAAATGGCGAATAAAGTGGCGCGAGATATAAAGAAAGCACGGACAAACGCAGCACCCACGGACGAAAGAACGCAGCACGCACAGACGAAGCAAATACGATGGATTTCAGCCAGATGGATCGATGCTGGAAACCTGCAACAATAAGAGAATTTAGTGAACAGTTTCAAGAAAAAAAAATTAAAGACAAATTCGTTTTAAAAACAACTAAAAACAAAATTGAAGACTTTCGGGCAGAATATGAAATTTTAACTGGTACTAAGTTTATTCTTAGACAGACCAAAGGTTCATTTCGTAAAGGTAAAATAATTAAACAATGAATTCTGATTTTCTTTATGTATACCTACTTGATTGTTATTGTGGATTAAAAAACACGTTATTTACATACGGTATTCATTTCGTATTAACTAAATTAAATTTATACTACTAGTCGGCACACCAAAAGGAGATGAAACATTACGATGGTCTTACAAACCATTAGACTTGGGAGTAAATGATACAGGAATTCCATTCTTGTTAATTGGGACGCGAACATTTGAATGTCAAAATGCAACTGATCGTGACGCAGTAAGAAAGAAAGAAAGGAGAGAAAAAAATTCTAAGGTATGTATCTTTATTTATTTATTTTTTTTTTAATTTTAAAACATTTTACAAGAAAATAGTCAGTGTTGAAAAAACTATCGCTAATAGTATCGAACTACTGAAGCGATAACTATTGCTAATAGCGAGATGAATAGTTAGCTACTTTTACAAGAAAATAGCGAGAAAATAACGAAACTATTAATTCTGTAAACTAGCAATAAAAATTTCGATAAATAGTCTCGCTAATCGCTATTTATCGGCCCATCATAATCAGGATAAAATAGTGACGTCTTTCACATACAACTATGCGGAAAACATATGTTTACAATAAATTTAGTTGCAAAAAAATTGTGAAAAATAAAAATAAGAAGGTAAAATAATAATATTAATAACAATTAATAGAAATGAGTAGTTTGGGTTTTATTTGTGACTTAGTTAAGATAAGTTTATTTTCTGATTTTTTTATGTTAGCAAAAAAGTAGTGAAAAAATAGCGCTATTTAGCGATAGTGATAGTGTAAAATTTATTTAAAAAATTTGCTAATAGCGATAGCGATGATAGTGAACTACTTTTAAAAATTAGTTTTTTCAACACTGGCCACTTCTTAATTACTTTTTACATCTAAAAAACGCAACAAAAACAGTTATTTAAAGGCTCTTAACCCAACTATCCATCTCACTCTATTTTAGCATCCATTAGCAGACCATCCTGGATTTAAAACGCGAAATATTATTCAAGAAACCAAAAAAATGAATTGTCAAGCCAAGTTGACATTTTATGAAATTGTTTCCTTCCCTGACTTAAAGGTATTGTACAAAGTTTCACTAACTCCAAAAATTTAAATGGAATATTTACAGTATTAAGTATTCATTCTATTAATAGGTTGAAAGTGGTGATTGCGATACTAAAAAAAAACGAGACGTCGTGAAAGAAGAAATTGAAACAAACAGAAATCTTCACTTAAAATCTGGAGATTTTGCAGCCTACATTAAATTTCCAAATATTGATGATCACAGTAATCATCCCGTAGGAATTGTAAGTATTTATTGTTAATTCAAAATTATTTATTCATTGTTGTAATGCAATCTCATTTCTATTTGCAGTCTGCTAACATAATGCAACCAATTGACAACCGAATTACAACAAAAATTCATGAAATCATTTCTGACGATCAGCTTTTAACAGTGAAAGAAGTTCAAAAACACGTCGAAATATTTGTCAAAGAATCTCTGCAAAAGAACGGTTGCGCAAAATCAAACAGTAGACGTTTGCAACCATTGCAAAAAGACATTGAAAATCACGTTTTTCTTGCCAAAAGAGAAATGAAGTAAGTAACATGATTTGTTTTACAAAAAAATACTGTAATTTAATACCTATTTATTTATTTTTCTAGGCATTCAACAATTGATCAGGAGAATGTGAGAAAAATTTTGGTAAAATGGGAAGAGGCCAATTCGGGAAATAAGTTTCGTTTTGAACAGCACACAACTGAGAGCTCCATACTTTTGGTTAATAATATTATTTATTTATTATTATTATTATTATTATTATTAAATCTAAACTACTCCACAGGTTATGCAGTCTCATGAGCAAAGTCGACTACTCCAGCTGTATGGACAAGAATCGTTTTTAATGGATGCAACTTACAAAACTACACGTTATGCACTCCCTTTATTTACGATTTGTGTTCAAAGCAATTTTGGATTTTTACCTGTGGCTCAATTCATAACTCACGATGAAACTACTCAGTCCATAGTAGAAGCGTTAAAAATAATCTCCGAGTGGAACCCCAACTGGCAGCCGCAATATGCTATGTGTGATTTTTGTGAAGCAGAAATAAATGCGATAGAGAAATTATTTCCCAGTAAGTTAATTACAAATAGAGTTGAAAAACAATAATAATATACTAATAAGCAAATAATAATAATAATAATAAAAATTTTGATTTTTAGAATCCCTAGTTTACATCTGCAGCTTTCACCGTGGACAGGCATGGCAGAGATGGTGCCGAAAAATAAGCAATGGGGTGTCCACACATCATCAAGACGTTCTGACTATGCTTAACAATGTAGCATCAGCACCTACAGAACAGGAAATGGAGGAAAACATTTTAAAGCTAAAAAATTCAAAAATTTGGCAAGAAAACACTGCGTTGCAAAATTATATTGAAAACACATGGCTTCCAGTAAAAAAAGTAAGATATTTTAAAATAATTGCAGTAATAATTTTTAACCGTTTTAAGCATTTTGATAACTTTTGTGAATGTCAGTCCAAATATCATTCCTCATATATACATTTGCAACTTGATGTTGCTGTTTTTAAAAGTAATGTTTTTTTAAAACCTGAATTTTTTTCTTTTCTTTGTTTAGCGCTGGGTATTTGCTTACCGTAGAAATAGACTGAATGTTCAACTAAATACCAACAATGGAGTTGAGAGCCAAAACAATATCATCAAAAACATTTACATCAGACCACACCGATCATTACAACTTGGGACCCTCGTGCAAATTCTAATTGACAAATATACTAAACAGGCCATAAACAAGTAAGAAAAAATTATTCATAACTTATTATTTTCCTCATGCTTCTTTCACTTTTTCAGATATGCTGATAAGAATAATTTGGCATCTTCATCTTACAAACAGTATTCTCTGAAAATTCCAACTTGGCTGCATAATCGACCGCGGTGGTTTGTGAAATACTGTCAAGACAGAATGGTTGACATCAGTGCTTCAGATATTAAGGTTGTTAAGCCAGGAGTGTTTACAGTTGTAAGTCAAACTGGCGATCATTACTATCTGGTTCAATTCGCAAGTGATATTAATGCAGAAATGCCATCTTGTGGTTGTCAAGATTGGATTAAAAGCCACTTGCCTTGTAAACATCTTCTGGCTATTTTCGACAACTATAACTCATGGTCATGGGAGCAACTACCAGCTTTTTATCAAAGCAATCCAATGCTGGTATTGGATAAAAATGCTTCTCGTGTTATTGAGCGTAAAAAAACTTATGAATCCGAAACTGACCCGCACGAAACTGACCCGCACGAAACTGACCCGCACGAAACTGACTCGCTCGAAACTGACCCGCACCACGAAACTGACCCGCACCACGAAACTGACCCGCACGAAACTGACTCGCTCGAAACTGACTCGCTCGAAACTGACTCGCTCGAAACTGACCCACCCAAAACTGACCCACCCAGAACTGACCCACCCAAAACTGATCCGCCCAAAACTGACTCGCTCGAAACTGACCCACCCGAAACTAACCAATGCAGAAGTGATAAATTTATTGCGTCCACACCATCTTTTTCAAAAAAAATCGTACATTGTCGTGAGCTACTGAAAAAACTCACTGATTTAACTTATTTAGATTTCACCGAAGAGGGGCTCTCCATTCTAACATCTCAGCTAGAAAATTCTCTATACGAATTTGGAAAAAACGTGAAGAATGAAAATGGACTGTTGTTAGCTGCAAAGACGCTTTCAAAATCAAAAGCATCGGTAAATAAAATCTATTAAATTTACAAATTAAAAAATAATATTTTATAATATTTTACAGAAAATTAAAACGAATAAAAAGAAGATAACTCATCAGGTTTGTTTAAAAAATTATTAATTTAATTTGTGCACTGCCTGATATTTTATTATTAATATTATTATTATTATTATTAATTATTTAGATCATTCAAGAAAAGCAAGTTACAAAACTGCTACCTCTCCCCGTTAAAGAAAAGAAAAGAATCAAAAGACAGTACGACTTAATTTCTGACA
Organism: Geophilus truncorum; assembly: GCA_034695745.1. Taxonomy (NCBI): domain Eukaryota; kingdom Metazoa; phylum Arthropoda; class Chilopoda; order Geophilomorpha; family Geophilidae; genus Geophilus; species Geophilus truncorum. The sequence continues at coordinate 3,072 of JAQFZP010003535.1, read as the reverse complement.
ATCCAGAAAATGCTGTAAGTTTTTTAAAATTATTATAAATATATAAGTAAATATATTATTTTTCAGGTTGTATTCCCTGAAATTGAAATGCCAGCTGCGAAAAAGGTTTGCTATTTATTTAATCAATATTTATTATGTCCTATATATTTACTTAATTATCTATTATTTTAATAATAATTATAGATTGCTGGGAATGTGAATAATATTGTTAATCGTTGCCAACCTGAAGTTGTTGATATCACTAATGATGAGGAAAAGGTATGTAACCGTTAACAAAATTATCTACTAGTTAATTTGTTTAAAATTATTTCACAGATAGTGCCAGTAGTTCCTTGGCTAAATTACTGGCTTAATAATGGAACTAACATCTATCTATACCCTAAAAGTTTATGCATTCTTTCCTCGAACGAATGGCTCAGTGATTTAGAAATTCATGCAGCACAAAAGCTGCTGAAAAATCAATTTCCATTGATTAGTGGACTCTTTGATCCAGGTAATTATTATTATTATACTTGCTAACCTTTTTATTGCTCTAACATGTGTGACTTCTAACTTAATTTAAATTTCTTTTAAATTTTAGTGACTTTAGGCAAAACAAATTATCAGGTAGCCGCTTATCCTTTTGTCCAAATAATACATTTACCAGCCAGAAAACATTGGATTTGTATCTACAGTACTAACGATGAACAAGTACAGGTAAAAATATACAAAAAGTAGCTTTAACTATGGTTGATAAATTTTATCTATTTATTTCAGATTTTAGACAGTATGTGGGGCGACAACGACCTTGCAATAGACATCTTTTGCAAACTTGTACGTCCTAAAGCACAATCACTACAAGTGAAATGTGTAAAGGTGCAACAACAAGTAGGTGTAAATGATTGCGGTCTATTTGCAATTGCTTTTGCAACTGCATTACTGTTAGGAGATAATCCCGAAAACCTAACGTTCGATCAAAGTGAAATGCGTAAACATTTAATATCGTGTTGCCAGTCGCAAAAATTAGTGCAATTTCCGCTACTAGAAAATACTGAACATCCTCCAAAACCCAGACAACGGAACATTAGATTGTACTGTGAGTGCCGAATGAAAGAAGATAGCAAGCCTTACGTTCAATGTTTTGTTTGTAAAGAATGGTACCACAAGATTTGCGCATCAATTTCGAATGAAGAATGTAAAAGAGGCCACCAATATACATGTAAAACTTGTTTCAACGTTTAAATAAATACTCATGTAAATATTCCATAAAGTAAATAAACTCATTTTTTAATTTGTTCCAATATTCTTATATTTCTATTTTATTTTTAAACAGAAAATCTATATTTTATATCAGAAATAAAATAAGCATATTCTTATAAGATATAGTAGATAAATTTATTTGTTAAATGAATATGAGTAAAATGTTTTAAAATTTTTTCTACTAGTTTAAAATGATCATTTTTAAAAATGTAATGTGAAGGAATATAAAAAGAAATTGTGATTGGAACCGTTTAAATGCAATCCCTCACCATTTCAAATATTAATAATCTACTATTAATTTTTAAATGTCATTTTGGGAATAACTCAAGTAGGAATACTGTTTTGTTTTTTTTTGGGCCTCACCGACTTCTAATTTTCTCACTTGTTCATTCGTTTTAAACAGTTATGTCACAAAATGCTGCATAAATAAAACTAAATAAAATAAACTTATCTTTTTTTGAAAATCCGTTCACTTATCCAAAAACGTCCGGCATCGGTTGAGAGTTGCTCACTAGTTCGCTTCCTTTTTCTGCTACTACAGCGCCACCTGGTGACGATTACCGCACTTCCAAAATCCAAATTTTACTAGAGTAGTAGGATTTAGTGTTTACTACTAAATCCTATAAGAGTAGGATTTAGAATTTTTACATAAATCCTATCCGTATAGGATTTATGGCAGTACACTAAATCCTCCTTCTCAGGTATAGGATTTAGGGCCGCAAAGGATCTGGTGCAGCAACTCAAACTCACTGGCTGCAAAAAAATCACAGAGAAGGGGATTGCAGTTTTAAGTCGAGGGAAAACATCGACAATCAAAAAACTTGATCTGACCAATTGTTTGATTTCTCCAAAAGGCGTCATCTTTGCTCTTGACAACTTTCCTTTAATCAAAGAAGTCATCTATGAATCCTGGAGTCGAGTTCTGGAACTGATGTCACTCAAACCTGGTTCTGCTTCTTACGGAATTGAAACTTTACGATCTAATAAGCCCAGTGAAATCACACCTGTGTTAATGAAACAAATCCCAGTTACGTTTCCGCATCTTCGCAGACTTTGTTTGAATGAATACAAATGTCACGGAATCAGGAATAACGACGTGGCGGCGCTCCTTCGATTCTATAACCGAAATTTAATTTCACTGATTTTGAGTTCAATTTCTGCCGATATGATCGACGTGATCGGTCATTTTTGTCCTTTTATCGAAGAATTGTCGTTGGCATTTGTCGATTCCGAATCGCTCGTTGAAAAATTCGTCGACAAATCGAGTGATCACGTGCCGTTTAAACATTTGCGAGAAGTTGATTTGTATTTGAGTTTTTGTGTAAATTTTCCAGTAAAATATTTTCGAATTTTGCTCGAAAATTGTCTTCGTTTGAAGAAGTTGAAAATTTTTGAATTTCCGGCGCTTTCGGATCGAATGATTTGCGATTTGTTGGCGATAAATCCGATGCCGGAGTTGAGTGAGATTCTTTTCAACTGGTGTGTTTTGTTGAATGGCGATGCGATTATGCAGTTATTGATGTTGGATAATCCGTTGAAGAGATTGGGTTTGACATATTGCGATGGAATTAGTCGCAATAAAATAAGAAAGATTAAGAAATATGTGAAAGATTTGAATTTGGATGTTTGTTTGGATATCTATATATGATTTGTAGTTTTTGTAAGCATTGAGAAAATAATAAAAAGTGTTTTTTATTAAAAGTCAAATGAACCAAACCGGTTTTTTTGCTAAATATGAATAACGGTACCAGTACTGTACACAGTAAAAAATGTGAGGTGTAAATAGGTGTTAAAAGCTTATTTACACCATCCTCCTACTCATTTACACTTAAA
>JAQFZP010003534.1:0-10020 GCA_034695745.1 Geophilus truncorum | reverse complement strand
ATAATGACATTTCAGTTGCAAAGAAACCTCACTACAATAGCATAACATCATTGTGAGTAACAATCAACAATGATGATGATATATCAATAAAGAAAGCATGCAACACGAATGATCATGTACTAAAAGGTTTAAAGTAGGGACAAAATAAAAATAAAAAAAAACAAAAGCATGAAGGAAGTTAGAACCCGAGTCCATCATTACAAGATGATCCCGAAACGAAGCCGTGATTTACTCGCGTGCGAAGCAAGAAGATGTTTATTGGATTTTACACGTGTTACTTCGAACTGTGAATCGTGCCTCGCTAGAAGGACCGCTTTTTGGTTTTGTGCCCGATTACTACATCGAATCGTGCATCAACTGTTGCATATGGTTGCACCGCTCTTCGTTCGTATTTCATCAACAGTACAGCGTTATCCGGATACGACGACATGCTAGTCGAAATGGCTCTCTTTTTATCTTCACATTTCTCAGGTACATTTTTTACTAAAAATCATTTTTTTAAATATCTAGATATTTATTTTATTGCATTTTAGATATTAAGGATACGTTAATTCAAGCTGTAGCCAGCTTTGTTTGTCACAGACCGACTTTAACCGGGTTAGAACGAATGCCGAAAGAGAATCGGCTATTGATGGTGCGAGCGTTACTTCAGCCATATGAAAATAGAGCGTGGGCTCAGTCAAACTGGATCTTAGTTCGCCTGTGGAAGGTTTAATTTGAATGTTGTGTTGTGTTGTTGGCGGTTTTGTTTATTAAGTTTTTATTTTTTCGTTTTATTTAGGGTTGTGGGTTTGGTTTTCGTTATACGTAACCACCACACATGGCTAAGAGATTGGGTCCGAAACCGCAGACAGAAAGTACTATCGCAACTCAATATCAAAGTGAGTTTTTACGATTTAAATAAAAAAAAAAAACTGTTTAGTAGTTTTATTTAATTCTGTTTTTCTGAATTTATAGAACCGTGTTCTTCAGTGGTGTTTCAACAACAAATTTCCGAGTTGCTCTTGCAAGATTCTCCATTAGCTACGGCATTTTTAAACAGCGTTTTGAATCAACTGAATTGATCTTTTTCTGAATTTATAGGAATGTTACAAGAGGTAAAATATTTATTTCAGTACTTACAAGAAAAAGACAATAATTAAATTGTTACTTTATAACTACAGATTCAAAATGCTTCTAACCGACCTGAACGAGTTTTCATCGATTCGAAACTAAAAATCTGTGCAACGTGTTACGACTTGGCTTTAGCACCATTAAGAGTTTTGGAAATGGTTGTTCACGTTTGTTCGTGTCTTTTTACCGATTGGAGTAAACAGACTGCAGAACCGTTACTGGCTCGCTTGTGTCAATTACTATGCCAAGTTTTAAACCGCATAACGTCACGTTCGGGTTGTTTTGACCATGTTGTAGCTATGGAAATTCCAGGTAAAAATTAGTTTTTTTAAAAACTCGTTTTTATTTCGTGCTTTACATGGGTTTGGAAACCATCGATCATTTTCCGCTAATTGCTGCAGTTACGGGAATCTTGGTTGGTGCAACTTGTATTATGTGGAACTCAAGGAGGTAATTGTATGTTAATGATTTATTTTCCACTTTGTGTTAAAATTTTAAACTATTTGTGTAGTAATGAATGTGCTACAGCAGCGCTGTTGATCGAACCAAGTTTTCAATTATCGTTCATCGAGTTTCTTCTGGACATACCACAACACTTTCGAAGGAAATTCTCCAACTTTGAAGAAGCATTTCAGTATCATTAACTGTAAGTTTAAAGTAAAATTTTACTTTATTGTAAATGAAATGAATTTCTTGTCGTTTTAGATCGAAGACGAAGAAATAAACGCGACTGATATTGAAGATGTGGAAAGTATGCTGCGTCATCTGGAAGGCAAGCATAAAAACATGCAAACAACCAGTGTTGTAAAACATTTGATTTCTGCGTTTGTTTCGTAAACTTTACAAAGTTTTTTTTCAGGTGTCTGGTGATGAAGAACTAAACACCATTTGCATGTTTTCAAGCCTTGCACTGCAGTCAATCTTACAGGGCTTGCATATTTCATCATTTGATGAACAAAAATGAGTGTTTCTTTTGCAAACCAGTCATTGATTTGGTTGTTGACTTGAATGGGAAAGTAATGCATGGTTTGATTATGAGTAAGGGTACTACCAATGCAAAGTAAATTTGTTCAAGGACTACAATCCTTAGATTGTAGTCCTTGATTTGTTGTAAGTTGATTTAAGAATATTAATTCATTTTGTACGAAGTTGGTGGCAAATTGTGTGTTGAAAATATGATATTGCCATCCAGGAAAGAAAACCATGAAATAGTGTTTTCGTTTGTCGTGCCTCTACTCACACTACTGTAGTGAGTAAAGGGGAAACTGGAAAAGTGATTGAACAAACTCTATATCGACGAATAAAAAATTTTATTCGTCAAAACTTTATTATTACTAATGCACGGCACGTTTAGGAAAAAAGCGCATTACTATGGATTTGTATTTGATGTATCAATTCAAATTTTAAACAAAAATTACATATATAGGATTAGACTACATATACAGAAGAATCTATTGGTATTTATTTATTTAGGCAATATTTAATACATTAAGTGTGCTTTTGCTTCGAATTATTAGCCATCTGGAATCGGTTATGCGATTCTAGACGCGAATATCCAGAAGTTAGAAGATTCATTTGTAACGGAACGAAGTAAATTGATCCTGGAACAGGACTAACGGGAATATAACGTCACGACAGCCATAACGCTGTCCTAACGAAGGCCGGCGATGCGAAACCTGAAAAGAAATGTATAAAAATGTCTTCTGAACAAAAAACCGTCGTTTCTTCATAGACATATATACCACAACAATCAGCAGTCCAATGGTATATATGTCTATGGTTTCTTCGACAGATTCAACAACTCCCATTCCGGCGTGGCATAAACTGTGCATTAATGTTGGACGCCGAGTTTAATTTTGAAGAAAACACGTTTTACTCGTGGTTTCAAAGAAATGGCTCCGACAAATCCGGTAACCATTCTCGTTACAACCGTGTCGATCAGGGTAATTTGTTATATTTAGTCTCTAGTACTTAAGCCTATTTTTTATTTAATAAACCTAGCTTAAGCCTTTTATTTTATCATGTGTATATTGTTGTCATATATGCTTTCATTCTTGATATGTTAATCTTTCTAATTGTTGCTTATAATGATGTGATGCATCAAATCTATGACTATTGTTAAGAGTTTTCTTTGCAAATCTAATCACATTATTAAATCAGTAAAGCATCAGCTTTGCTCACTGCAACACCGTTTTTTATTCTCTCTCTCTCTGCTTCTTCCCTGCCTTCTTCTTCACTGCTCTAAATTTCCACTTCTTTATTTTTCTGTTCAGCTTTATGATTTTGGGGTTTCATTCTTTTTGACTTATTGTTTCTTTATATGTTTCTTTATTCTCTCTCTTTAATTGGTTGCTTTTTCACTGCTCTAAAACTAATATTAGCCCTGAAAAGGGACTTAGTTTTTAAATCTCTGGCACTTGGGCCTAATCTGAGACTTGTTTCTATCTTGGAAAAATAGGCATAGACTACTTTTCTTTTCTATATATTCTTTGAGGTTTTTTGTTCTCGATTTCATTTTTGTTGACTTTTCTTAGATTCCGGTTCTTGTTTTGTTGGTGGTCTTTGGTTTTTGTTGTTTTGTGAATTTTTAATTCTTTTATCACACTGTGGGTTACGATATCCAGCCTGTAGGTTTTTACTTACAATGCAGTAAACAAATCTGAAAAATTGCATAATATTCAATTTTACTCAGCTGTATCTTCTATTTAAAATTTAAAATTACATTATAATTTTATTATATTGTCTTGGGACAAATCGAAACTGAATAGAAATGAAAAAAGAAGCAAATTTAAACCTCCTGAATCAAAACATAAAAAAAAAATTTAAATAATAACTTAAAACCGATCACAGAATTGAAATAAACCCAGAAACGTAAATAATCCAATTGCAGTAATTTCTCCATTGAAATTTCGAATGAGCTGGACAGTTAATATCGAAAGAAGGGCAGTAAATACTCGAAAATAAGCCTAATCGTCGGTAATTTGTCCGTATTGGGACGTCGATGGTTCATGGCATGACATTTGCTGCCCATATCACTTTTCCAATCGGCATCAAGCATGGGTTGTACATATTCAACTTGCCGAATTATGACGGGAGGTAAGACGGAAGTCGACTTCTTTTCGACTAATCGTGGTGACCACTGAGAAGGTCGCTGAGATTCTCTCGCGCGAAATCGACGAGATGTTCGTCGTGAAGGAGATCGATCATCGATGAGAAGATTTTCGTCGATCATCTTGTTCCCACTTTCTTTTCTCACCTTTTGGCATGTTTATAAATGGTGTGTACTGTATATCGATTGCAAGGATAAGTGACTGGACTTTAATTGACTTATATCAATTTTTGATAAAAAATATTTGTCTCAAAAAAATGAATCGAATTAATTCTTTTCGTAAGTTTTACAGTCGGTTTCAATCTGATTTACGAGATTAATCGATATCAATTACGGTGACACACTGACACTGAAGTGTAGTACGGTACTACTGTATCGTGAGGCGAGGCGAGAACCCTTTAGCTCAGTTAGTTTGGTTTAAAAACGGAGCTCAGATTGATTTCTCTTACTCAACTACGAATCGAGAATCAATTACTGTAACACCTACTCGTTATTTAGGGCAACCGAATAAAGATATTTTTTCACGAAAGTCAGCTGGTTTTTTGCTTGCTTTTCTTTCTTTTAATTTTTCAAAAAAAAGTCTAACATGAAAAATGTTTAGGCATTATATCAGAGTGTAATCATCACTTTATTTATTTACATTTTTACTTCTCATTAGTGTAATTAGTTTAAACTATTGTGACGGGAGAAATTTGGTACTTGCGACATAGTGGAAAATACAACTCGATTTCATTTACAGACACATTTATTTACTTCACAATCTTTTCGGTATTCAACTAACAATATTATTTAATATTATCTGGTTTACAATCTTAACGAATTTACTAACTTATATAAACACTGATTTATATTACGCGCGCGTTTTACCATGGTTTCGAGTTGATGCTGTTGATGCGTGTCCCCTTTGATTCTCGAACGTTTGTCGAGTTCTAAGCGGTACAATGTTTGCACTTGTCGATCACCGAGGTTTCTGATCGCTGGCATGGTGTTGCATTTATCGGTAAATCACCAGAGTGAAAATTATCCTTTAAATGTTGAAAAGATTTTATTTCAGTTATCAGACATCAGACACTCAGCAATAATAAGAGAAATAAAATGAAATTACACAAAATACAATCTCCACAAACAAAACTGCAAAAATAAGAAAAAAAAGTCGTACTAGGTTAAAGAACTAGTCCCAAGTTAGGCCCAACTACCAAGATTATTAGAGCAGTAAAGAGAGAATGAAGAAAGAAGTGTTGCCTTTTACTGATTTAATACCGGTAATGAAACTTCAGTTGCAAAGAAATCTACAAACACACAGACTATCGAGAAGAGAAATACAGCTTGCAACACACACAGAAGCTATCCAAATTGCTACTGCTGTCACTGTGGCAAAATAACACCAACCAAAAATGCAAAATTACACGTATAGTTTGTCGTCATCTGCAAAGAAAATACCTACTAAAGTTATGTTAGTGTTAATGCAGTGAAGAAAATGCCAAGAGAGAGAGAATAAAGAAAGATGTGTTGCCTTAGCAAAGCTGGTGCTTTACTGATTTAATAATGACATTTGAGATTGAAAAAGGAAGAAGAGAGAGAGAGAGAGAGAGAGAGAGAGAGAGAGAGAGAGAGAGAGAGAGAGAGAGAGATAGAATGAAGAAAGAGAAGAGAAAACAGCGAGTTGGATGCAAAATCACCAAATTAAGTTAGGGCTAATGTTATGTTAATACAGTATAAGAGCAGTGAAGAAGGAGAAGCAAATAGAGAGAGAATAAAGAAAGATGTGTTACCTTGAGCAAAGCTGGTGCTTTACTGATATAATAATGACATTTCAACCTCACTACAATAGCATAACATCATTGTGAGTAACAATTGATGACATATCAATAAAGAAAGCATGCAACAAGAATGATCATGTACTAAAAGGCTTAAACTAGGCACAAAATATAGACTTAATTAAAAACAAATAGAAATAGAAATAGAAATATAGAAACTTAAACCTAATCTTAACCTAGGAATATTTTTCTAATTTTTGTAGTTAAAAATATTTGTTTACTTAAAAACTTTTTTCGATTATCAACAGATGGCGCGACTTTAATTTGAGAAACAATGATGACCACATTCAAATTTGAAGAGACAACGATGATTTTCTGTGAGTTTTTTTAATTGTATTGAATTTACTAACAGTTAACAAAACTAAAATTAACAACATCAGTTGACAAAAACATCAAATAATTTTATTTTTAAATGAACGTTTGTTTTTGAGTTTTTTTTTTTTTTTTTGAGAACAAAGATGAGTACGAACAAAAAGTTGAAATAGACGATGGTGGACGAAAGAAAAGAAACTTAAAAGACACTGACAGCAAATGTTGTATTTAGTAAGTGCAGCTATTCTATATTTATATTGAAGTAGATGTGTCGAATTGAAATAACGAAGAATAAAATAATGCATCAAATTGAATGAATGCGCTTCAAGTCTTGATAAATTTTTAAGTTGATGAGTATTTCTGTCAGTAGACTGCCGAGCTTCAAAGCAGCGAAAATAATTTATTTACAGATAATTATTAATATTCTATTAAAACGGTAACGTTGCAATTAAGCAAAAACTACATTTCTCACGGTTATATCCGTTTCAAAAAATTATTTTTATAGACAATGTTAGATTTAAATGTACATTATAAAACAATTTATAATTTTTTTTTTAGTATATTTGACAGAGATCAGCAAAATACTTATAGACGGATAGAAAAAGATTATTTGGCGATGACCGAGACAGAAGAAAGAATGCATCGGTGGACGATGGACCAACGAAAAAGAAGGTGATGGAAAGCGACAATGGCACTTAATGGACACAGAATTAAACTTCTTTTCTTATATTTAGTCTGCATTGTGCAGTTGTCTGTTAAGTTTATGTCGGGTGAAAACTGTTTTCCCAGCCCGATGTTATAGCTAAGTTGGTGGTAATTCTTAAATGAAAATTTCAATTAAATTTGAGTAAAGTTGGAAGTTTTACGGGTGCCTCAATTGCAATCACCGAATGGCGTCATTGGTTTTTTTTTATTGTTATTTTTTGTTTTTAGTTAAGCCTATATTTTGTCCAAGTTGGAGGTTGGAATTACCTTATAAATATCTAATTATGGCTGCTGTCGGATCGGATCATCCGAAATTCGGTTCGGATGATCCGACGTTCGGTTCGGATTCGGACTATTGAAAGTCCATCCGAAGTAAATTTTATTGTGGATCGGATTTACATAAATCCGATCCGAATTTGTCGGATATCTGTTAGAATGAAGAGGTACAGTATTTGTCGGATATCTGTTAGAATGAAGAGGTACAGTATTTGAGTCCAGTACCAGCACCGTCCAGACGAACGGCATTTATTAACATGCAAGTCATGACGATGAAAGGCATCATGGCAGAGAAATAAACAATTTTCGTGATGGATTTGATTCCACGCGAAATGAAGATGTACTGCGGATGAGCCAACACATCATCAAATTGCACCGTGCCAATGTCGTTTAAATATTCTTTATCATCTTCCACATGGCCGATGACTTTTCTAAAATGAGTAAAAATTGAGAAATATTTTAAAATAAATTTCAAGAATTTACTCACCTGAAATATTGTAAAGTGGATGGCATTGTTCCATTGGTCGATTTTTTTAAGATCGAGACATCTGCTGTCCGCTCCCCAACTGTGATCGCAAAATTCCCAAGGCAAGCGATTGGAGAATGAGACGAAAGTATATTACAGAGTATACGCCAAAATAACTCCACGACGTAGACGGACACTAAGATGGCATCAAATCCAATGCCTTTGCATGCAGGAGCAAAGTTAAAAGCGGCAATGGCATTGCAACCGGTGAATTGACCCAAAAAATACTCCAAGAAGAACATTGGGACTGATAAGAGGATCATGCGCATCACGTAACACCAAATAAATGCACCTGTATGATCAAAATGAATGAATGAATGAATGAATGAATGAATGAATGAAAAGTTGTTGTTTAATAACTCACCACTCATCACCGTTTTTGTGCACGACATAAGGAAATCGCCAAATGTTGCTGAAACCGATGCAGTAACCGATACAAGAAACGACAAACTCTCGTTTGCCTTTCCATTTGTGATGTCTGTATGTGTGTAAGTAGTCTTGAATGAATTGAAGACGAGATCTGATCCAAGTCACTGATGATCTCATCATTAGTGTATAGTGTTAACAATGCAAAGATTTAATGGTAGGTACTGCGTAATTGATTTTAGTTATGTGCACTTTGCTGCCATTAATGGTTGGTTCTAAATTAGTCATTAAATCAACTCTTTAGTTTGTTGAGTTGAGTGGTATTTAAACTATTTCTATGCTCGAAAATGCGTTTTATTTGCATTTTTATGAAATCGAATATACCGCTTTATTGTGCTGTCATCTATCGAGTGATGTAAAACGTTTTACTCGTAACTCAGTGGCTTTTGATAAAATTTAGATTAAGAAAATTGAAAAAAAAAATAAAATAAAAATAAAAAGTTTTTTTTTTTTTGGAATGCGATTATTATCAGTCATGTGGTTAAGATTATATTTAAGTTTAAATATTTCTACTTATATTTGTTCCTAAGACCATATTTTGTCCCTAAGCCTTTTAGTACATGATCATTTTTATGTTATGATTCCTTTATTGATATATCATCATTGTTGATTGTTACTTACAATGATGTTATGCTATTGTAGTGAGGTTTCTTTGCAACTGAAATGTCATTATTTAAATCAGTAAAGCATCAGCTTTGCTCAAGGCAACACATCTTTCTTTGTTCTCTCTCTCTCTTAATTGGCTTTTTCTTATTTTTTATATTATCTTTTCACATCTTTATATATTCTGTTTTTCAATTCCAACTAACTTTACCACTTTTAAGTTCACATAGTGTATAGTGTATAACAAACTAAATTGTCTTTCTTTTGAACCCCTTGTCCTATTTTTGATTAACTGTGTCTCGCTTAAACACACTTTCTCTTAGTTGGTGGTCAACCTTCTGTCTCTGGTGTCTGGAATTAATCTCATCTTTGTTCTAATGATTCAATTTATTTTTTTTGGTATGCTTACCCTTTGATTGAGATTTGGACCAAAATGACTTTTGATTTAATTGCATTCTTCACAATGTCCTTGCAAGTGAGTTTGAATGGAATTTTCGATTAATTTGATGATTACATTAATAGTTTTTGTTTTTCTTCTACAAAAGTTACAAGTGGAGTAACCATCTGGTATAAGTTAAATAAAATTAATTTTAACTTAAAATTTAAGATCAGGTCGTCTAAAAAATTTGGCATAATGCCGCATTTTACTTTAGTTTATATTTATATTTATATAATTATATAATAAAAGAGAGAAGTGCGAGACCTGTTCTTTTGTCCGTACTATGATAGACGCCAATTGTTCTCTTTGCATTTCTTGTTGCAGTATATGCAGCTCTATAACATTACTCACATTTGTTCTGGGCATTGGTTTTCCCGCAATATCGGTATCGACTCATGTCTCTCCCCAATTCGACTTAAGGGACTTCGATTTCTCTTTGTTTTTTCACTTCTTACACGATCCTTGAATTAAAATTTGGTGATTTTGCATCCAACTCTGTTTCCTCTTTTTTCTTTCTTCATTCTCTCTCTCTTGGATTCTTCACTGCACTTTTTTCTTTATGGAGATTCTAGATTTTAACACATTGGCAATTAAGGAACATTTGCCTTTAGCGCAGCTGCTGCATTGGCCAGTTATGTAACTTTAACTTTACATCCAACTCTTTGTTCCCTCTTCTCTTTCTTTATTCTCTCTT
>JAQFZP010003533.1:0-10023 GCA_034695745.1 Geophilus truncorum | reverse complement strand
TATATTTTACTTGTTTTGACTCCAACTAGAATTTCCTATTCTAAATTCAGTCAAATTAATCGATGCAATGAAAAAAAATCGATTACGCAAACTTAGAAATCATTCAACATTGTAATCGATTTTTTTTTCTGTGAAAATAGCCGGTTCATATAGGCCCGTCTATTTTCACAGAAAACAGCGTGACGTCACGATTAGCCGTAAAAATAGACACCGGCTATTTCCACAGAAATTTCTGTGGAAATAGCCTCGGCCTAACATAAATACCAAAAACTCAAATTAAACAATTCAAATTTTACAAGAAGATTTAAATTTAATAACTTAAATTTAAAAGAGAAAAGAAGAAAACTTAAATTTAACAATTTAAATTTACCGAAATAAAACACAACTTATTCTCGACCAAATCCGTAGAAAGTATCTTCCGATACTTCCTTTTCGTCAGATTGAGGTTTCTTCGCATGCGTCGAAGGAGTTGCTGGTATTTTCTCAGGAAAACGTGGTCATCCGCGGGTCACTGTTGCTGGGTCCGCATTAAAGTAACGCGAACACCGAATGCACAGGGCACGTACCAAATGCTTTGGAGTGTCATTTTTAACAACGTTATGATAGACACTGGTACTCCACAATGCTCCTTTCTTCATTAATCCTTTGCCCTCACAGTTTGGGCAAATGAGTTTGTAGTTGCCTCCGATTGCACTCACAAGGTACTCAGTGCCAACGCACAACGGGCACTTCGCATATCCAGCCGGAAGTTCTAGTTGTTGAAACCAATTGAAATCCAATGGTTTCACGAAACGAGGCATTCTCCATTCCGTTCGTTGAAGGGATTTCGGCTTCTTCCCGACGGTTATCACTTTTTTCCACAAAGTTGCGTTCACGTTTATACATTTCAGAGGTAATAGTTCGTAATCAGCGCGAAAAGTCTTAATGGCGTGTAATTGATGTTTGGGTACTGAAATACGTTGATTCAATACCTGAAAATAAGAATTCGTGTTTCTAAGAAAAACAAGAAAATTGAGACACCATATTTAGCAAAATCGCCATCAGAATTGTAACTTGGAGATAAGCCGTTATAAATGTTAAGTTACTGCTATAAATGTTATAAATGTTAAGTCATTTAGCATCAAAACTAAAGGTTTTTCTCCAAGTTGTAAGTAAATAGACTAAACTTTTACAAATACAGATATTGCAAGCAGCGCGATCTGGTAGCAATTATGTAAAACAGGGATAACTGGACACTCGGATAGCAAGTGATACTAAATACTGATTCAAAATAAACTTTTACCTTCATATTAACAGGTACAAATTTAGCTCTCGTAGCTGCCTTTTTTACGATGTCATATGAATTGCCCCCACTATTATCCATAAAAAACAAACGCGAATCTGGTTTCATGTGATAAAACAAATTCTAAATAACAAACATTACAATTATTAAAATTAAAAAAAAAATAAAAACGTTATATCAAAATTAATTTACCTTAAGCTGCTTAAACGTAAAATAAATACCGGTACGATCAGTGTTGACAGCGCTCACGAATTTCACCATCGTAACGAGATCAGCATTTCCTATCTCTTTGATTACGTCGCGACTAATCACCCGCTATACAAAATGAAAACATTAAAAAATTAAAATACCGTAAAATTTAAAACTACTCACATCATAAAAGTTATATCGAACAAACTCGAATTGGTTATTATCGATAAAACACTGCCCATCATCGATATAATTAAGCAGCTTTGTTGTTTCGTTCGACCAGTCGTAATAATCCAAAATCACGCTATTCAAACGTGGATTACAAATGCCAATTTCATCCAAGAACTGACAGAAACCCATCAAGTCGCTTCCTGAACCTCCACCGACACATCGAACGTTAAACGAACCTGATCCTTCGAGACGTCTGCGAAGCCAAGCTTTCTCATCACCGGTAACCATTTGCAGTAGACAGTACTTAACGGCGTTTGTGTGACAAGCAAAATAACGGTAAAAATAAGCGTATTTTAGAACCGGGTCAGTGTCGTAGTTAACGTCAAACGGTTTAGGAATTGTGGAGTTGTAGAGATTACGAAGTGTTTTGAGTGCTTCGTTCATGCTTGGACGGTATTCTTGCGGAGTCACGTAACTTATACAAAATTGCAGATTTTTATCCATTTCAAATCACCTAAAAATTGAATAAATTTAAATTTTGTATATATATATTTAAAAAAATTCATCACTCAATATCCTTACCGAACGGTAATCTTTCCAATTATAAAATAAATCAACTTTTTATTTTATTCGTCGTCGACTTCTTTGGAATAGTGGTACCGTAATAATAATCTGAAATGAGAAATGAAAGAGTTTACGAATTGATTAAAAGCATATGGATGGACAGGTAAATTATTTAGAATGAATGTGGTGGATATTGTTAAGATCCGATCCGATCCGATCCGATCCGATCCTTTGATGGATCATCGTTGAGTACACGCACAGCCCGAACTATAGTCTGTTGAACCATGGCTTGGTATAATAGGATCTTGAGATCCCATCCCGGTGTGGTCGTTACGGTATCGTTGACGCAGACAAGATCAATGAGCGTACGTTCATTATGGTTCATTGATCGAAGATGTATTTCTGCAAATACATTTGTTGCAAAGCCCTTATTGCACAGAATAATAATAATAATAATTATTATTCTGTGCTTATTGGGCTAATCTGTTTTAAAATGTAGCTAACTTACCAGTACAATATCAAAGTAAAAAATCGGATAAGTACGATCAAAGTCCAAAAACAACACAAATGAAATGGAGAATGAGGATGCCAAGGATCAACGGATAAAACTTTGAACGTTGTTTTGAGTTTGACCAATAGACAACGTGCGCTTCATTAAACGTCGCTAGTGCTCCGCCGCCTAGTGTCAAACTTTCGCAACTTTTGTTAGGCGCATATGGAGACTTTAAAACTGAAAGAAATAAAATAATCTATTACTTGGAATTTAATGTGGTAAAAAAATTGAGTAGTTTCTTCATTCAAATTCAAATTAAATAATATTAATACCGTAGTCAAAGACCAATTAGACATTAGACGTCTAGTGGCGATTTTGCGAAACAAGAAGAAACTTCTACAAATTAATTACCCCGCTGTAAGAAAAGTTTCCGATAATTTTTACAACGAGCATCAGCAGAGAAGAGTATATGAAAAGATAATAAGAACACCTGTGGTTCGAGATTTCTTCTTCAAACCTCAAGCCGAGAAAACAGACCAGACCACCAACAGCCCTCTGTTGGTGGTCTCACAAACTGACCAGTGTGTTTTATTTGCTGTCTACAATTTACACCAAATTCAACTTTTTATAATAGTGAAAATACATGATGAGAATCGAATTCAAAATTGAATTCGCAGATTGAGTGCCTGTGCACACCAAACTGAAGCGGCGGCAGGATATTTTTTCCTTTTTTTGTGTGTGTGTTTGTTTACCTTATCAGTTATCATTTTATTTTATTTTTGACGTGCATAAGTAGCAAGAAGATAAAATCGATGTTTTAAACTTTTATTTTAACGTGTTTGCGGCGTTTGAATGTTTTTTGGTCAGTGGAATAAACTGCTTGTTTCTTCATTTTGGCATGAGCTGTCGTTATTTGTCTTGACATTTGTTTCACGACGTTTCGGGTAAGGAATTTGCTGTATACGTTGCCTAAATCATCTAAAAAGAATAATTGAAAGTGAAATAATTAATAAAATAAAATAATGTTTTATGTAAACTTAAATTAGAACATGTGAAAATCAAATGATAAAATATATAGACTTAAAAATACTCGTGTTATTTTTCCACTCATTTCAAAACAAATCTTGACCTTATTCTAGGTCATGAGTCATGAGTCTAAGGGTCGGATAATTACGTAAATACATATTTTTTTTTTGCTAGAAATTTTACAAATTAACAACAAATGTGCACATGTTAGGTCATTTAGATGCAAAATAAGCCAATTTTAAAAAGCATATAGAATCATATTTTAAAGGTTAGAGAATATCAGAAAGGTTGAAGCATATTAAGTCATTTTTTTAATAAAAAAATAATTTTCTTTGTTTAAAATGCATGTTATTTACAAAAATATTAGTTTTGTTTGAAAACGTGTGAAAAACGTTTTAAAAA
The DNA here is from genome assembly GCA_034695745.1 of Geophilus truncorum. Classification (NCBI taxonomy): domain Eukaryota; kingdom Metazoa; phylum Arthropoda; class Chilopoda; order Geophilomorpha; family Geophilidae; genus Geophilus; species Geophilus truncorum. Next base: position 5,896 of record JAQFZP010003533.1, on the reverse strand, counting down.
AAAGTATATAAGAGTAATTTTAACTAATAAAAATCTGTGGTTCAGAAAAAAAAGTTTGGCTTTCAAATGTAAAAGTTATGTTAAAAAATTCAAAAAGGACGTATTTGATACTGACAATAAAGTCCTGTTGTGTCGACTGTGCGATAAGTCAGTTACTTGTAACAAACGATCACAAGTAAAACAGCATCTTGCGACAGCCGCTCATTTTTTTGCTAATTTAATAAAGGAATATGCGAATATTCGTTGGAATATTTTGAAACTTTTTGAGAATATTGTAAAGTTTTTTGAGAATATTTTTGCGAATATATTCCCGTTCTTATCAGAATAACTATCCGAGCCCTAGCTCATGACGTAACAGTAGGAAAGATAATAGATAGCGCTTAATGACTTAATAATTAGAATTGAATAAACACGAAAGATTTACTTATAAAATCTATAACACATGCAAATTTCAATTGCGACACTATCACTTTAAATTCATTTTATGGACATTTTATGTATTTTGACTTTGGGCACAGTATTTATAGAAAAAATTTAGCAATTTAACTTTGCTACAGTTAACAAATCATATAAAAAATTTGAAAATTATAAATTTTACCTAGCATTTTTTAGTTATGAATTTAGAAAATCTCCCAGAACTCCCAGAATCAGGAAAATTTCACTTATGCTTTAATTTTCTTTATAATATTTCATATCAATTTTTAGAAATTTTCTAGTTAAAAATCCAACAAATTCAAAGTTGCCTTCATTTTACAATTAGTTATCAAATTTTGTTTTGTTAGTACTGTTGGAATCGTAAGATTAACGTATCGTGATATTTTGGGGTAATATGTGACGGAATTCGTATTAACGAATTAACGTCATCACAAATACGAGATTTATAGATATACATAAGGTAGAAATGAAGTGTGATAGATGGTATCCCATTCTACAACCAATTTCTACAAGTACACTATATATAGTATTACAAACAAAATTTATGACTAACACTCATGATGCACTTCTGCGATAAAACAGACATTTATATCAAAACACTAAAACATTAATTACTAAACCTTTCAAAACAATAAAAAAAGATATAAAATAAACTTTCTTGATTTAAAAACTTCATTTGTGAAACCCCATTAATATTTTTTATACCTGCTGTAAATTTTTCAGTTTCCAGCGCTTCCGGTGGTGATGGCGGTGCCTAAATAAATTGATATGAAAAAATATAGATCATTGAGATTGATGAGTTATTTAATGAATAAAAATTACCTCCGCTAGAAGCAACAGAACTTTCGGGTCTACTTTTTCATATTCTTCTTGCAGGTGAATCATTTTATCCTCGCACAACTTGAGTAAATTCACACACGATTCATTCGATATCTTCCCGTCAGATGGCGTAAAATTAATCTTCAACTTCTTCGCCATTTCTTCCAAAACTATCGTAACGCTTGAAATTACGTCGTTTATACTGTCAACTTCATCTGTTATTCCGTTAATTTCTTCACGTTTCTTCGCAACTCGACCCTTGTATTCATCAATTAACTCAAAAGTTCTGTAAGTGAAAATAATTCAATTTGTACTTTAACATTTTACCGCTAGATGACTACTTTCGGTATTTCTGGCTTTCTGTGTATTTTAAATCATGAAGTATTTTCTCCATATTTTCGTGATCAGTTTTTGTGGTGGTGAGAAGTGAAGTTAATTTAGTCTCCTTCTCTCGCAGGAAGTTGCTAGTTTTCTCCTGCGTTTGTGACAAAGTTATAATTTCCTGTCAAAAAAAAAAAAAAAAAAGAAAAAAGAAAAGTAAGAGTTATGGGCGTGATGTTGAGTTGGGTTTATTTCTCTCAGTTTTATATATGTTACCTCTGGAGTTGCAATTCCCGTTTTGTTTTTGATTAATTCGAAAAAGTTGATTAATGACGCCAGTTCGCGTTCTTCAGCTGCTGCTTCCACTGGGTTTGGAATTTGAGCTAGAACTTCTTCCCACATTCGAGATGAATAAGGAGCTGACTGTAAATAAAGATGTAATTGAATTTCAGAAAATGACAGTTTCAATTTTTTTTTCTTGTGCAGTGAGTACTTAAATTGAAATATTAAATTTTCTGCTTCAGCTATCCGCATTCATGTTCACAAAAGTTTCTATTTTTCCTACTTTGTTGAACAAGAGTTTTAAATGCTGTAGAAGTGTTAGTTTTGCGGTATAAAAAAAAATCACTATAAACTTGAAAATAATCACTTACAAAGGCTAAGTAAATAATATTAAACTTAAATAAAAAAAATCTGCAAATGTTTGTTCAAATCTCTGTAAATTTCTATAAATCTATAAAATCCCATACAAATCTCCACAAATCTCTATAAATCTCCTAAAACCTGATAAATCTCTACAAATCTCTAAAATTCTATGAAAATTTAAAATCTCAATAAAAATCTGAAGATTTGCAAATCTCGTCGATTAATTTTTGATTTGTCCAACTCCTTGAGTAAATCTGACTAAATCTGGAGTCTGAGCAAAACTGATGACGTCACTAGTTTCACCTCATGTTCCCGTTTGCCATAAAACAATTAAATCTCTATTTCTAAATTAACATTTAAAATTATTGGAATATAGATGAGATAGAGACAGAATATTGTTTACGCATCATTTTTGTCCTTTTAAAAAGATAAATATAGACACTATTCGTATTATTTCATTAAATTGTGAACATTAAACTCATTTTCAAGCTTATTTTTATTTGATTTCAATATAGAAATCTATATTAAACAAAATAAAACGATTACGTTCTTACATTGCAGAGACATATAATTTAGTGCTGTAAATGAAACTTTAATAAATACAAAATTATATTTATGACTAATTTTAGATATCTATTAAAAGTGTACAGGATGTTAGTTTTAGCTTTTCACACTAAAATAGACAAAATAGTTTTCATTTAATAGGGAGTTAGCGAAAACTTGGTACCAAGTTACAAACTTGCAAACATACAAACCAAAAACTTTGTTCATTTGTATGTTTGTAGCTTGATGTATTAACAAAGTTTCAAACCTATTACTGTAAGTCAGAAATAGTCAATAGTTCTGACTGAGATACTAAAAAAAGATAAATGTTACAACTGATATAAATGTTAAGTAAACAGTGGAGTTTATTACCGTAATTTGATGGTAACTTTTCACAAATCTAACGGGATACAACGCAATTTTTGCGGAAACCGCAAAACAAAACACGAACTAACAGAAAATGGCGGCTTCGCCTAAACAAACAATCGGGAGTCGCGTTTATTGCGCATGCTCAGACAAAGTTGGTAAACGAAGTACCAACTTATACCAGATTGTTTGTAAGTTGGTATAGAATATTTTGCCAACTTTTTTCTTGAAAATTACCAACTTTACTAGAAAGTTGGTAAGTTTGTAAATTGGTAATTCAAACCCAAGTTTTCGTTAACTGCTTTATATTGAAAACAGATAGAAATATCAAGCTGGATTTATTACATTTACATTAAAATAATGTCCCATGTAAAATTAATTTTGTCGATTTAAAATCTGTCTATATTCGATCTGATTCGATCTAAAATGTTATGTGGGTTCACTTCTGAAAAAGTCAATAGCGACACACAACGGCGCTCGCACGAATTACTTCTGCATTTACACAACTTTCCTGCGTACCTAATATAGTTTGAAAAACAATCAGAAAATGAATTACTTTTCTCCGCAGTGCTTTTATGATTTCATTCCTCTCTTCTTTCTCCCTCATTTTCTTATCCTGAGTTTGTTTTTCAAATTGCGCTTTGAGTTTGCGAATATTCGTCTCGAAATTTGTGATGTCTCGAATCATATCGTCCCGAAGTTCAATTGCAAGTTTTTTTATTTGCTCCATTTTCTTCTTTTCTTTTATCCATTTGATGATTTCTTCCTCCATTTCATCCATTTGCTTCTTATACCAAGTTTGTTCCTGCAATCGAAAAGAAAATTGCTACACAGAGTATTGTTTCTTAATATGATTAAAGGCGAGGCTCTGGTTTTCATTTTTTTACGACTTTTCTTATCGTGCAAAATTTATTTCTTTATTTTTTATGCATTTTCCTATTACTATTTCTGACACGTTATAAATTTGACCACCATTCGTAGAAGTTTTGTTTTAAAGAGACATCTGTTGATGATATTTCATACTTTTTGAATTGTCTAGCTAGATAGAACATTTATTTTACTTTTAGGTGGCAGTTTGTCGATAGTTTTAATATTGCCTTCAAAAATGTCTGGACATTTTTCTGTGCTTACTTTTTTTTTTAGGATGTTTGAGTTTTGAAACATTATAAAGAATGTGAGAATTGTGCAGTGAAGTCCATATCAGAATAATGCAGTGCAGCTCAGATGAAAACAGTTCAGCAAAGCCTATGTAAAAATTTCCCACCTAACATTTAAACTTGTTCTTGTTTTTTTTTGTTTTTTTTTTAATGTAGAAAACAATGCAGTAAAGCCTAAATAAAAGTTATAAAGTGAAATAGACCTGAAATTAATGTAGTAAAGACCAATTGAGATTAGTGTAGTGAAGCCAAGCTAAGAGCAATGAAGTGAAGCCCACCTGATAGTGGTGCAGAAAAGCCCACATAAGGCAAGTTCTGTACAATTTAGATGAGAGTAATGCAGTGAAGCCCAATTGAAGGTACTGCAGTAAGCCCACATGAGGTTAATGCAGTAAAATCTACTGAGAATGATACAGATGAGAGTAAAGCAGTAAAGTCTACTTGAAATTAGTGCAGTGTAACCTATTTTCTATAGACAAAACAAATTCTCTGCAAACCATATTCAAATCTTAATTTCAGATTATTGTACATGTACATTTAAACAAACATCTAGTTCATTTTTAAACCATACTTTCAAAAAATAGTAATAAACAATTTTATAACTCAATTCTAAAAAAAAAACCACTTTTTTAAAATGTATTGCCTAATTGCCTTCTCAATTACGTAAAGCTGATGAGTGATGACTCATTACTTTATATTACCACTCAACCACTTTAATAAAATGCTTCACCACAAAAACACTAAACTACCTTACCCTTAAACCCACAAAAATTTAATATATTTAAAATATATGGTATAAAATATAGTTTAAATATATTTGCAATATCCAAAAATTGACACTTTTTATATATTGGAAAATATGTAGCAACTTATATTTTACATATAATTGCATTGTACATTTCGTTTACGGTACGTATAATAATTTGTGTTTAAACACAAATTATTATTACACATCTACAAAATGTACAATGTAGCTAAATTTCAAATACGGTACCTACTACATTTTCTATGCAAACCTATAGGCAAAATGTGACAAAAACATTTTTGGATAAAATAAAAAACAAACAACTAACTTCTTTCAATTTCTCTTTTATTGCTTCGTACTGTTGAGTAACGAATTGACATTCCTGCATTTTTATTTCCACCTTCTCGAGTCTGTCTTGCACTTGCTGCAATTGCTGCGTCAAATGGAAATCCTTTTATAGAAACGTTTCAATCCTCGCTTTATCTTTATTTTCACCAATTCCAGAGGGTTGTTCTCTGTCTGCTCGGCCGCTAATTTGAGTTGTCTAGTCTCTTCCTTCACCATTCCTTGAAGACTTTGCATCATTCGGTTTTTTTTGTGCAGAATGAGATCGAGTTTTTTGCGTTGTTCGAATACCTGTTGTTCAATTTCTTCGAGAATTTCCTGAAAGGTTGAGTTTTGGGAACTGGGAAGTAATTTGTTTTGTTGGAGGATTTTGAGAAAATTACTTACGACTATAGGTTTGTTCTTGTAGATGTTCACCAGTTGTTTGTTACGTAAAACACGATAGTAGGTTTTAGTTGAAAACTAAAAAAAAAAAAAAAAAAAAAAAAAAAAAGCATTTTTTTTTTTTATTTTTAAAAAA
>JAQFZP010003532.1:0-10024 GCA_034695745.1 Geophilus truncorum | reverse complement strand
CAACCTGCGGCATCTATAAACCAGTAAATGAGTAAACGAGAAGCTAGAATGACGTCATATCAGCTATTGTAAAAATGGCGCCTGCCGTTAGGCGAGCGACAACACGGAAAATACTGTAACAGTTTGCCCGGATTTGAGGGAGTTTTTTCTACTCGGCGGCCACCGGCAAGTGGCCGGTGACTGGTTATCGGAGGTGGTCGGATAAGAGGGAGTAATTAGTATAGTGCGACATTGAAACGGTTTGGGTCCGAAACTTTTGGCCGGATAAGAGGGGTGGCTGATTATCAGTATGGCCGGATATAAGGGCTTTGACTGTACAACGAATTTTTTGTTTATTTGGTTGGTCGTTTTATACCCAGACTTGTTAAAAAATTTCGTTATAACGTATTTTCACTATTGTGAACAACATTTCAAATCGGAAGTACACATTTCCCTCGACATAACGAACGTTAAATATGTAAAACTTAGTGCATAAAAATGTCGAAAATGGCCACTTCAGAGTTTTGAAGCAAGCATTTCTTTATGTTACTTGTATTACATCAAGAAACAGACATCTGTACCAACAATAATCCCACTAAACATTCCACATAATGTGTTGTATCGTAAGCATGAATGTTCGTTATAATTATAACCAATTAATTCGTTATAATGAAATTTTCGCTATATTTCATTCCCCGAGGCGTTCGTTATAATGAGGTTTGACCTGTATTTCAAAAATAGGATGCATATTTGTTTGTTTTGTTTGTTTAGGAAGAACGGCGGCATGATCATGATTCACAGTAAGCTAACCTAAGAATAATTTAATAATGTATCGTACTGTAACAAATTATTGTTTATTTTTTAAGGGAAAATTTAAATGCGTAAGCTATATTTTTAATTAACTACTGTAGAAGAAGTGTAAAATAACATTTAACTTGTAAACTTTCTTTTGAAGTGCCAGATCTATAATTAGAATTTCATTTGCTGAAAGCTATTACGAATCTATTCAAGAAGAACTGGATCTTTCGGTAAAGATATAATTTAATTACAATGCACGTTCACATATATTGGACTAAATCTACAACAATCTAACTTCTTTATACGTCTTAATCTGTAACACGTACACGTTAGATTGACATTGTAAAAATAACGTGATTGCTGCACGAGAGAGTTTGTGCCACTCTTCGTTAAGAGATCCGTTACCTTAAACAGCCCCGTTATAATGATTTTTTTATGAGAAAATGATTCTAACGTGGCTTTTTTAGATAACGGGTTTAATAAGGGAGAGTTGCACAAACTTTCTAATAACACAATCATGTACGGTAACTCTCAAAATCTATATAGTCAAACTTTGTTAGAACATCGTTTAGACTTTATAAAAAAGTTGTAACGTGGAACTCGTGTAAATTGAGAAGTTACACTGCACTTTGTTCAACTATTATACACGATGCCTCAAATCATTTTCTAAGTTATTTCAATTTGGTTTATGGCTTTAATATCTATTTTGTTTTAAGTTTACAGAGCTTCTGGGCATACTTGGGGGAAACATGAGTCTATGGGTCGGTCTTTGCTTCTTGTCAATGCTAGAACTGGTGGAACTCATGTGGAATATTTCAAAACTTTGGTATCGCAAGTGGCAATCGAAGATTCCCGAATCCCTCAAGAAAGATCCAATATACAACTTAGCTCCAATGACTCAAACCAAACCATACAATTATTCAGCAACGAGTCATAATGTCTTCATCGCTAGACGCATTCGTTAACACAATATGTACTAAATCTTTATATCACATGTGTATTTTATCTACGCAAGCCTAGGTACCAGTACGGTATCAATTAAAACTTTTATTGGTGACAAATTATTTTAAACTTGCTTGTTGTATGTAATATTGTGAAGTTGTTTAAAGTATTTTAAGTTTTGTCTGTCACAACTTTTTGTATGTTTTTAACCAACTAATTTTTAGTTAGATTAATTTGTGTGTTTTTAAAGTGTAGGTTTAATGTATAATTTTTATTTATTGAGATATTTGACAAGTTTGTTCAGAGATATCATAAACACAGCTGTCGTGCAATTGTTGTGTATAGCTTTTAAGAAATATAAACCTGTGTGTTATTAAAATTTGTAAACAAATCTCAGAAGTTTCTGAACAATACACAGTTGGATCAATAACAATTAGTACAAAAAAGCAGGAGAGAGGAAGTTCGTTTATAATAAACAACATTACCTATATAAAATTAATCAATAGTCTAAATGGTTCTCACGCAATAACAATGGAAAATAACCATAATACTCCATTTTGATCTTGCTCATTTGGTGAACGGTCTCAAAAAATGGAGTGGACTACAATAGCCAAAAAGAGTTACCATGTGATGCAAAGAAGGAAGGCGAAAAGCTCATTCAAGAAAAAAGCGGCTAATGGTCTGGATTTTATTTACATTATTTGTAGTTGCGTATTTTAACCCTTCGATTACGTTTCACAAAAACAATGATACCTATTTTGGAGTTGAAGTGCTATTGTTGTAAATCCTTATTCCCTCTTGTTTGCCAATAGAGGAATTTAGATCATTACCTATTGATACATTTTACTGGGCAGTTTAACTAAAAGTTTCTCATAGGATTTTAAAGGGCAGAAAATTTGCAAGATCTATAACTTTATTATTAAAAACATTTTTAAAACTAAATTAGGGCAGAATGTAGGTTAGGCAAATATAAATACAGAATCAAGAAAATTTTTTTTATTTAAGTTTGGGTCTGAGGACAATTTGTACTTAGGTTTGTAATCAAAGGGTTAAAATTGAAGTTATGTTATTTTTATAGTCTCAATGTTGAGAAATATTGATTGAGTATTTTTTAGGTTCGTGCTGTTGCAATCCATTTGCTGCAAAAGAAAATAATCCCAAAACCTACAGTGAATTGTTCAATAATTTTATTGAAAGTACAACATTGATTGGAATTCCTCACATTCTCAAGAAGAAAAGCATATTTTGGTTATTAGCTTACATTGCTTGCATGGCTTTGAGCATTGACCAATCATGGCAGTCTGCATTCAGTTATATTAAGTATGAATGACTTTGTTTTTATAAAAAACAAAATTAATAATGTTTTTTGTAGTCAGCATAGTCATCAGAGTGCATCAGTGAAGAATGAAATGAAGATGCCCTGGCCTTCTATCACTGTTTGTAATAACGTTGTTTTGCGTAAGGCCACTTTAAATCAAGGAAAAGTACCTGGTTATCAAAATTTGACATCTTTAAATTGTTCTGTGCTTATGGATGAAACAGCAGTGGTAAGTTTTACATTCAAAAATGCATTTCCAATGTCCACAAATTAGTCTGAACAACTTCATTCTGACATCTTTTTAACATCTAAGTCTTATTTTATGTTTCAAATTGGGACAGGTTGTAATTATGTTGTAACCTGATTCCAATTAGAGTTTTTGAACACATCCCTAATGAAGATTTGTTACATCATACATTATACTAATTTGAAAACAAAATTAAGATGCATTCTAGGTTGTGCTGTGATTGGTTGGTTGTTATACAGTAGGTCAGTGGTCTTAAACTTGACCTGTTCAAACAAAATGGCGCGCAAACAAGGAACAGCCAGCAAAGCGGCTACAGGACCCTAATGAATTTAAAAAAAAATTACTTTGAATTTTTCAGGATCTTATTCGTACTAGAAATATATTAAAAGTTGAGGCATACATTCGACGTAATTTGACAGAAGAAGAAAGAGAGAATGAATCTTTGCCAAGAGATGAGTGGATAGAAAAGTGTATATACAGTTACGAACCGTGCAATTTTAGGCAAGTTATACCGTATTTGTTATTTTGGGCAAAGGTGAGAAATTAATTTAAATTTTTTACAGCGATACAAATTTATTTTATGAATTTAATAATCCGTACGATGGAAACTGTTTTACGTTTAACCCTGCTTTTGGTGGGAGAAAAGGTGAAACACGTGATATTGATACAAGTAAGTATCTTTATCAATTAAACTTTGCTGCCCCTTGCTTTTTCAGCCCAAAAATTTTAGCAGCTTCACTGATGAGCTCTTGCAAGGGGGTAGAGATTAGGGTCACCATAACTGTTGTGGAGATAAAGAGGAAGTAGGGATAAAGGGAATAAAGTGTCACTCAATTTATTATATCCCTCTTGCTTGACCTGAATGACGTAATTTATAACACTCTCATACAGAAAATAAAAATGTTTAGAGAACCATAAAATGTTTACTATACGGTACAGTTAACAAAAATTCCTCATTTCATAAACATTACATTTCAGGATTGATTCTAAAGTTCCGTCGTTTTGGAATCGGATATCAACTGAAAGGGAAAATATCCTATGTTTCTGTTCTTGTACATCCGCCAGGAACATCACCATTGATGGATTTGCCTGAAGCAGTTGACATTAAAGATGGACAATTTGTCAATCTTGGTTTGAGATTGGTATAACACAATTTAATTTAATTTTTTCTTTCAATCTATAATCTTGTTGTTGCTGCAGATACAAAAAAGTTTCATGCTGAAAGCACGAACTAAAATCCCAACTTGTGTCGTGGATGATTCACAAGGTGATGTGTTTCGCAAGAAAAATTACTATTATACGAATAACACTCCATATGAATACTCAGTTGAAGTAAATTGTTATACATTAATTTGTTTATTCTTATTTAAAAAAAAATAATTTTTAGGCTTGTATGAAGACTTGTACGCAGAATATGATTAATAATCCTTGCAAAGTTCTGGATGTATCATTTCCAATACTAAACAGCACTTTGGAAAATTTTAAATTGCGGTTGGCACCTATATGTAAGATTAATTTTATTTTTTTACTTGTAAGCAAACATAAAAATTATTGATATTTAAAACATTAAGCTGCATGTAATAAAACTGAAGACGTGGATGTTGGCATGGATCCCTGCAAATGTCCTTTTCCTTGCACGTAAGTAACAAATTTTAACATTGTATAATATCTAAGTTGAAAAACTTTCTTTGTTAATTTTTTTTTAAAGTTTAGTTTCAAACAGAATTAACTACTGTATACTGTAAATTTCAATAAATTTTAATTTTTTCAACTACTGTATTGTAAAGTGGGAAGAAGGATAGGATCTTTTTTTATATTACGTCCCAAATTTTTTTAAATTTTATTGACAAACTTTTGTTATTTTATAAAAATATGTGTTTGTATCAAGTCAAGATGGGGTGAAGTGATAGTTACAAAATTAAAAATTTTTAAATCAATACTAAAACCAGTCAGTAGACCAATCTTTAAGCTCTTTATTGAACCTAAAGTTGTTGGTTCTCACTTAATTAGAAATATTTTAAAACATGTCATTTTGTATCAAGTCACTTGCCTGCATCACTTCACTTTATGTTACTTTAATAAAAATAAATTGTTTGTTTCACTCGCTAGTCGGAGTGAATAAGAGACGGATTAAAATGCTAAATTGCAAAAATATATCTTATTTGATACAACTAGTTAGTTTTGAAAAGATGATTTAGTAGGGAAGGGATTTGGTGAAACTTATTAAATGTAATATTACTTATTAATGTTATTTTGCAGGTTGCTGAATTATGCACTCACGATTGACACCACTGACCTCGAGAAACAAACAGAAAATGTAGGAATTGTTCATAAATGACATCAACAATGAGGGAGGAGGGCAGGGGAAAAGACATCACTTAGCAAATAATATGATTTACAGCCAGAAAATGCCGATGATGGCAAACCCACACGAAAATATCATTGATTGTAAATATATGGAATGAAAAAATTGTTTAAATACTCTTAAATTTGGGGCAAAAATGAATGAAATTTTCTTGAATTAATCGCTTTGACATAACGGTGAAATCTTAAATTGTGTTTACAAAACATACCGTAATTATATTATAAGGTTGTAACGGAGTAATTATAACAGTTTTGTGTATGCCCAAAATTTTGCAATATTTTTCAATTTAGGTCAAGTGTATCCAATTATGGATATACAACGGTATATAATAGATATCAAAAATGTATTGAAAATGTGTTTTGTACCATATATTTATATTTATTACATTTTCGTGTATAAATTGGATGGAGAGAAAGGGTTAAAAATTTATGGACGAAAATCGATTTTGGATATAAATAATGTAAGTCAAAATTAACCACTTTTTTTTTACTTTTTTTTGCAAGAGGTGTGACAACGATACCAGTGACGATGCGTAAGTAATGTGTAAGTAATACAAACTATAGAAAGACTAAAAATGTATTCTTTTTAGGCAAAAAATGATGGTTGTTGTGCAATTTTTAAGCAACATCTTCGATTACAATGAAGAAGTCTTGGATTATGATGCAAGTTTTTTTTTCAAATCTATTATCTTTGTTATTACATGCCAAATAATCCACTGATAAGCTAACTGCATAAAATATAAACACATTTTAAGTATAAAATATAAGTGCTAATACTGTATATAATAATATTTCATTAAGTTGGAATCAGATATTCTTTTGAATATAAATGATTTTTTTTGTTTCAGTTAACACAATTTTTAGGATTTTTGGGCGGTAACATCAGTTTATGGCTCGGCTTATGCGTACTGTCATTGCTAGAAGTTTTTGAACTTGTTTGGGACATTGTAGTTCTAGGATTGAAAAATAAATTCAGTAGTCAGAGGTCAGACGGAATCTTTGCTCACAAGAAAGAAATATCCAACATTCCACATTCCTATGCATATGGTAGCCACTTGGTCACTGGGAATTCGAAGAGTTTCAGAAGAAGTTTATTCAATAATCTGACACACCACTGAACTAATTTAATGCATAAATTAAAAGCAAAATTGTAAAATTTGATTTTATTTTTTAATTATTCAAAAACTTTCAATCCACAATAAATGTAAAATAAAATTATATCAATATAAGGTCAAGGTCAAAACTATGGATTTATTGATACTTTTTTAGCAATTATCTTGGAATAGCCTTTTCTATTGATTTCTTACTGTGGCACTTACTGAGGTTGTTGTTTTGGTTTAACCTGAAGTTAATTGGAAATTGGAAGTTAATTAGAAAACTTGTTGTTCAATGTCTTGTTTGTGACTAATCTTTGCTTTGTATATGCAACTGAAATTGATACTTTTGTTATATCAATGACTAGATTCTTCAGTTACACCATTTTACATGATAACAGGTCTTATAAACCTGAATAGAGCTTTCAAAAATTCCACTTTTATTTGAAATGTCTTTGTGTCAGTCTGAAAACTAACTATTTTATGTCAGAAAAAGTGAGTCATTAAATGAAACTTAATAGTCAGCCTCAATTGATTTTCTGGTTTGAAGCCTGACATCAATCTGAGTCAAAAATTTATCTAAATTTAAGCAACATTATTGGCTAGATTATTTTTGACATCTAACTGACTAAACTCACTTATTTTTTGAAATCTGTACCGGTATATATGAATTTTTATTAAAATGTTTATCAAGTCATAAACATGTGCCTGCTAGTATTGTATAAATCTTTCACGAAATAAACACGTAGAAAAAAATCCCAAATATGATTAGGCACTACCTAGTTGAATCAATAGCAATTAGTTTCAAAAAGAAGCAGACAGGAAGTCAATTTATAATAAACGTTTATTATAAATTGACTTCCTGTCTGCTTCTTTTATAATGCAGTATAAAAGAAGTTGTTATGTAGTTAACTACATTACACCCACATTAATTTAATCAATAAATGCTTGTTACCCAGTAACATTTAGAATTTCCAGTAATCACAGTTTGGTCTCACACGGGTAGGGAAGTTTCCCAAAATGGAGTGGGCAACAGTTCCCAAAAAGAACCAAATGATGCAACGACGAAAGCCGAAAAGTTCTCTAAAAAAAAAAGTCGTTAAAGGTATGCATTGTATTTAAGTTTCTTGTAGTTGTGTATTTTTATGAATATTAACACTTTAAATCTAAACAACTAAAAGTTAGGTTTTTAAAGTGTCTAAAGAGTCTAGACATTTGAGCAACTTAAAAATAATGCACTGGACAAACAAGTAGCAGGTGTTACACTGTTAAGAATTCAATTCCATATTAAGTTGTCAAAAATATATTGTATTCTTAAAGTTTCACATCTGACTTGAAACCAATTTTAAATGTTTGGATTTACAGTGAAGTTATTTGTTGATACGAGAATTATTGAGTTTGTATCTTTTAGGTTTGCGTGGTTGCAATCCATTCGTGGCCAAGGAAAATAGTCCCAAGACTGTCAGTGAATTGTTCAATAATTTTATTAGCAGCACAACATTGATTGGAATTCCACACATTCTCAAGAAGAAAAGCATATTTTGGTTATTTGCTTACATTGGTTGCATGTCTTTGAGCATGTACCAATCATGGCAGTCTGCTTTCAGTTATATTAAGTATGAATGACTTTGTTTGTTTTGTTTTTTTTTTGCAAATGTGTAAAATCCAGTCACTAACTTGTTTTGAAAAAACTTGTCATTTTTTTCTACGTGAAGTATAAAATATGACGTAAAAAAATGTAAATTTATATCTAAGTTTATTCACACAAGTGGAAGTTATAAATGAAAGAAATTTTTCAGTTACAAGTCAGATCGAGAAAAATGACAAGTTTACTCTGAATTTTACACTTTACAAAAAAGTCATCTGTTATTGATTTTAGAGTGTAAGACATTACAGTTGAGTTTATTTGCAGTCAGAACAGTCATCAAAGTGCATCAGTGCGGAATGAAATGGAAATGCCCTGGCCTTCTATCACTGTTTGTAATAACGTTGTTTTGCATAAGTCCACTTTAAATCAAGGAAGAGTACCTGGTTACCAGAATTTGACCGCTTTAAATTGTTCTGTGCTTATGGATGAAACAGCAGTGGTAAGTTAACTTGCGAAAGAAATTATAAGATTCTTAGAAAAAAATCATTATGGTACTGGTACTTTGAAGTATTCCAGTTCAATATTTCACAAGAAATTGAAGGTACCATAGGTCAATTTTTATTGTAGGGTCAAATAGGAAGTTGAGTCGTTGCAATCTAATGATGAAATCAGATTTGACTTCTGACCTCAGTTTGAGGGTTTTCTAATTAGCAACTTCTTAACCATTCTAGATAGAATAAAACTTCCAATAAGAAAGTTGTAGAGTCACCATTTAATTGATCTAAAACAATTTTAACTTTTTATATTTTTTTTAACAAAATCTGAAGAAAAAAGTTTCAAAGTGTTTAAATGTAATTCTTAAATACATTGATGTTTCTCTATTTAAAAGTGTACTTTTCCACCATCTTAGATGCTTCAATTTTAGATTTTGGAAGAGTCTACTTTTAAATAAAGAAACATGAAAGTATTTTGTTAGGAAAAATATGTTGTCATAGAGATTATCTTGCCTGTCAGTTTGTATTGTGATTTAGTTGGTTATTTTGTGTTTTAAATGAAGTCTTTTATATGAATAAATAAAGACTTACACTATTAAGACTATCAGTCCTTTTTAAATCGATAAAGACCTCCCAAAATAAAAATAAATTAAATGGTATTGAAAAGAGTAAAATAGTTGCTTATATTCACAAAAGGAGATTCGTTTCCTTAAGAGGAATAGGCATAACTCATCATGGTCGTTAAGTGTAAAACGAAAGTCACATACAAGTACAGTAAAATTGATGTTAATGAGTTTAGGGAACGAAATTGAACAATTCGTATTAGTTTTTGAATTGGACGATTTCCGTCGTATAATATACGTATGATATAACCGTTTAATTGCCCTCACTCCACTTTTAGCTTAAGAAGTTGCTAATTTATCCACCAGGAACATCACCACTGATGGATCTGCCTGAAGCCATTGATGTTTAGACGGTCAAAATATTAATCTCGGTTTGAGATTGGTGTAACTGCAAATACACTTTTGACCCCATAATGAAAATTGATCTACCGGTATCTTAAATGTTAAGATAGGAAATTGATCGTTGTTAGTAATTGTTAAATTGATGATGATGAAATGATTGTGAAGATGAGATTTCATGACGTAAATATGACGTAGTTGTAAAAGTGTATATAAGTGTAAATTGGACGAATAAAAG
>JAQFZP010003531.1:0-10027 GCA_034695745.1 Geophilus truncorum | reverse complement strand
GGCAAGGGTTCCCCATCCAGCGGCGCCGAGCACGCACCAACTCCCGAGGGAGTCGATACGCGCTCGGCGCCGTGTGGTGTGGTAAACGACGTCTAAAGGCGATGAAAATCCTAAAAAAGAGAAAAAAAAAACAATATATTAGTAAAAAAAATGTCACTAAAACACTTATTATTCATAAAATACTTACACCAGAATCGCTGACGAACGCGCATCAACTCTCGCGAAGTGTGGAGCAAAATGGCGACGAAAACCTAAAATAAAACAAAAGTATATAAATAAAGAATAAAATGAAATAAATAAATAAAATGAAACTAAATGAAATGAAATAAAATAAAATAAAATGGCTGACCCAAGAACGCGTGCGAACTAAATGAAATACCCAGCCCTTACTGGAAAATGGCCCTCACGGTCGATATTCCATCTTAATGCAACAACAACAACTAAACTAAATGAAATAAAATGAAATGGCTGACAAAGAACGGGTGCGAACTAAATGAAATAAAATAAAATGAAATGAAATAAAATGGCTGACAAAGAACGCGTGCAAACTAAATGAAATGAAATAAAATGGCTGACAAAGAACGCGTTGCGACTTCGACGAAACAAATAAACTAACTGACAACTGTAAATTAAATAAATGAAGAAACTTACCCTTTTTTCCAGCTTCCGCTTCCTCTAAAAGTAGCCAAAATGATGTGACAAATATCGTCGAATAGTAAACGTCAAAATCCTGGGAAATTTAGACGATTTCTTCACGTAGTTTGCATTTTTCATCTCGGACCGACTCATTTCGTAAAGGGGACAAGGGCTTACTCGTCAAATAATTTGAATAGATGAAGTAAGGTGCGCCATCTGTTAGAATAAACTTAAACTACATTAAATTAGAAAAATTTCTACGTATCTTAATAAATAAATTGTGTATTTAAAAAAAAATGTTTATATGTGATTTGTCTTATACGGTAATGTGTGAGCAAAATGCTACGAGTTGGAGTTATTTTGACTTAATGAAGAAAAAAAGAAAAATTGGAATTTAGAAAAGTAGTTAAGTTAATTTACAAGAAAATTAGAAATTTTAATTTAATTTTATATATTTTTTTTAAATTTAGACTTCAAAATCGGAATTTTCCGATATATTTACTTAGGAAAATAATGTCATCCGTTAGTTTTGCGAGAAAATTAAGTCACGATTGGTTTGGAATTAAAAAAGGAACTGAGATCTGTCATGTGTGTGGCTCTCGCTCTTGGAGATTTATTTCCAATGTGCATTTTTTATGCTTTGACGCGGGCATAAATTCACTTGATACAAGCAAAAGCATATACTTAAATTTAACTGCTTTTTTACCTTATGAAGTTATAAGCGTGAGTACGAGCGCCCAATTGGCAATCCTGATGCCGAGAGATTTTATTCCTGGACCATCTTATCTTGCAGTTTTGTTTGTGGGCGCCATATTTCGATGATCGCTTTCTGGCCGAAGTAGTATCTTTGAATTGCGGGAACGTATTTGCAACATTTGTCAAAATGCTTCAAAATTGGTTTCAAGCTTTAGGTTGTAAAAAAAAAATAAATAAATATAATTTCAGTTAAAAAAGATTATGGTATGATAATTCTTACTTAGATATCGAAATTCCAAACGAACAGTTAGTCCATTTAGGACAAACTCCTGACATCCTGACAAAGAAATGCCTGATTAGCCCTTATTCCAAATCATCTTGCAAAGATAGATGACTACTTCCAACTGATATTGGAATACTATTGAAATAAGGGCTGCTCAGGTATTTGTTTGGTTTTTGAATTTTTCAAGTGTACTGTACCGATATTTTAACCTTTACTCAATAGATAGCGACATACATTAACAATAACTCAACTTATTTTTTCAATATTAATATTATACTCACTGTTTCAAAAGTACCGAATCCCGGCAGTTTATCCTGACATGTAAACGTAGTGACCGTAAATTGTACGTACATTAAATCATCTTTGAGTTAAACGGTTATTTCTTTTGTTTTTATGTCAACACAGTGATTGCTTTTCCCCCGGACATTTTAAGTGACTTAATGATGCTCCTGACGTCGACAAATTTATAGTACAACTTGTTATAAAATTAAATTTTAGTAAAGTTTATTTTCGGTAAAATAAACATTATCAAAAGTAAATAAAGATCTCTTTATTTACTTTTGATATTACAATGTCAGAATAGCTCTTTTAACAGCCTTACTACTATTTCTTTTTTGCTTTCTTTTTACTGCCACTTGTGTACTTGTGTCTTGAAACGATAAGACATCTTGAGTTGCATCCACTTTGCGTTTTAAAAATTGCATTCTTGCCAAGTTTGACTTATAAACGTCCTAGATTTAAAAAAAAATAAAAAATAAAAAAAAAATAAAATAAAATAAAAAACACTAGAACGTCATCAAATTTAATTAAAAATAAATAAAAAGTAAAAAATTACCTTTACTGTAGACAACTTTTCTAATGCATTTTCTTTAAGTTTATTAATAATAGGCTTAAAAACATCGCTGTTTGTAATCTGACGGAAATGTAAGCTGAAAAAATAATTTTCAATGTAAATTTAGCAAATTCCCACCGCATTGTTCAATTCCAACCTTGTTAAAATGATTATGCATTTGCAGACAAATTCCACTTCACAATAATCTTCCAGCAGATCAGCAAGAACTTGTAATAACCGCTTCATGTAGTCAAAGTTTAACGACAAAATCGCCTCACTCAATTCACTATTCAAATTAAACAATAATTAATTAACTTGAACTCACAATTAAAATTAAATCCTATACCTCGATTTAATTCTTTTCAACGATGCCATCATAAATTGCAGCGGCGTCGAAGTATTCAGCGCTTGCATAAGAAGATGTAATTCAGGCTTGGGTAAATTTCTCTCTTTACCATTACGGCGTTCGTAATCCAGTAATTTTTCTTTTTCTTCCTCATAAATATCTAGTGATTCCATAAGCCTTTCAATCTGAAAAATTGCATTGCAAGTTAAGTTATTAAAAAACAACAAAACAGTACATAATTTTAAAACCATTTATTTGTGTAATAACTTACAGATTTAACTGTTTCGATCGTGTGTCGAGCAGCTAATTTAGCTTCGTCTTCGTTCGCTCCAATGATCTGCTCACGAAAAATTATCATTTTTATATATATATATGTTATAAAAAACGCTTAAAAAAACTTGCCTGTGCACTGTTTTCACCCAGGTTCATCTGTTTCTCGTCGTCTTCTTCACGTTCCTAAATTTAAACAATTAATTCACTAATTCCCTTTATCGTTATTCAATCGTACTTTTTCTCGTTCCTCTTCAAGTACGAGTGGCTCGTCGGTTCGTTCCCACAATCTAATAGATTTATCATCCGATGCACTGACAACAAACTTTGCATTGGGGCTCACTGCTAAACTTGAAACCTTTCCTTGATGTCCCTGAAATAAAACAAATATTGCAAAACTTTCTAAACTTTGAATTCTGAATTTACCTGTAACTTAATTATTTTTTGAAACGAGTCTGCATCCCACTGGTTGATCATTTTGTCATTTCCGCACGTAAAAAACATGTGGGTTTTTGGAACAAACTGAATGCCTGTTACACTAAAAATAAACACATTTTAAAACCACTTGTGCTTTTATAAAATTAAGAAAATATACCTATCATCATGTGCAAATAAGGATTTATGACAATCGCCGAAATCCATGCCCCAGATTTTAACATTTCGATCCGCAGAACCTGACACCAACAGTCTTCCATCGTATGAAATATCCATGCACAAAACTGGAAGGGAATGTCCGTACATAGACAAAAACATCTGTAGGAGTATAATTTTGAATAATTATATACGATAATATATGGTAACCATCAATTTAAAAAAAAAAATTAAAATCCAAAATTAAAATATGTACCTTCAACGTGTCAACGAAAAACACTTTAATGGTGCGATCCA
Source organism: Geophilus truncorum (assembly GCA_034695745.1). Taxonomy (NCBI): domain Eukaryota; kingdom Metazoa; phylum Arthropoda; class Chilopoda; order Geophilomorpha; family Geophilidae; genus Geophilus; species Geophilus truncorum. Next base: position 6,076 of record JAQFZP010003531.1, on the reverse strand, counting down.
GCATTGCTACTGCCAATAATTTGTTGTCAGGACTGTAAACAAATATTTCATGAGTTTCTAGGAATTATCTACAATCAATTCAAATAACACAAACCTCAATTTTACACACAAAACGTCGTCAGGTGTTTGCAAAGTCCGAGTGTGTTGAAAACTCAACTTACTGCTGTTAAATAAAGATTTGAAAATAAACAAAAAACATTTTATTTACAAACAATTCGCAATTTTACCTTGACGACGATTCGTCATTAACGAGGCTAAAATCCCAAAATTTCACTTCTTTGTCTGCACTTCCAGTGACAAACCCTCGTTGATCAGAAGTCAAACACAAGCTCCAAATTGTTCCGTTGTGTACATCTTCACTCTGCAACAGCGTTGCTGATGCAATATCAAACAACTGCAATTTTCCAGTCTAAACAATAAAAAAAATAATTTAACTTTAAGCTACAACATCAGTAAGTTCAACCACATGAATTTGCCACCTTAGTTCCTACAATGCAATGCCTGTCACCAGGAGTAAAACTCAAGCACGTAACTTGAGAACACTCCATAGTCCGTATACAGTTTTGGCTTGCTCTGTTCCAAATTTTAATGGAGTCATTACTTCCGGATAAAATAGCTACGTTGTCAGAGCTGAAACTAAGTGCTCGAATGCTATTTCGATGTCCCGGTCGCCAGAGACTTTCGATATCAAAATTTTCCGAGTTCTTTTCTTGAGAATCAATTTTGTGGGTTTCAATGGAATTATTGTGAAGCAAAAAATAAATCTTAAAAGAAAAATAAATTTAAAAATTTGTAATTAGAGATAAATTTAAAATTTCCATTTTACCTTAATATTATTTTTATCGACAGTTAAATCAAACGCTTTTATTTTTCCAGATCCCTTAACGCAGGTTAATTTTGTTATAAAGTCGTCGAGGGTAGTTGTAGCTTCTTCTGCTGGTGCTACTGCTGCGTCTTCTTCAGTCTTTCTGTTTTAAACATAAAACATAAAAAAGTTTTAAGTAAAATTGAAATGAATAACACATTATTTAAACATTAAACTTACTTCAATTTTTTCCTTTCTTTCTTTTGTCTTCTACGCAGCGTGTTTCTTATTTCTTCATCTGAATTTATTTTAAATATGTCTAATAACGGTCCTGGGCCATGACAAGCGATGAATCTTTCATTATTATCTTTATGTATAGACACTAAACGACCATTGGCTTGCCTCATGAGAGTGCCGCATAATTTACAACTTAGAAATGCCTTTAAAAATTAGAATTTAAATAAAATTAAAATATGGCGATTTGCTTCTTTAACTTTTCTTTTCGCTTACATTATCATCATCGGTCGTCTCATCCGGTGTTTCCTCTTTGATCGCCATTTGTGCATCTTTAAACTCAATGTTCCACACGCTTAGCTCTTTGTCATTAGTTCCAGTAACGAGCAAAGATTCCTCCTTCAACAAAACAAAATCCCAAACTTCACTTCGATGTCCGGTTAATGTAAAAAAACAGTGGTTGATTTCCAGGTCCCAAAATTTCACAAAACTATCCTTGGAGCTTGATATTATTACGTTTTGTCGCGTTTTCATAAATCTGCAGCGAGTAACTGAGTCTTTGTGACCTTTAAATCGAACAACCCCTCTTTCAGCGATCATGTCCCAAACTGCAATTTCGGTATCCTAGGAAAATTAAGAATAAAAATAAATGTTTTGGTACAAAGTACTAAATTTTTTTTAAAAACTTTACGTTGGAACCCGTAACAAGCCTAGATCCATCCTCATTATAGTCGACAGTAGTTACAGCTGATTTGTGTCCAGTTAAAACAACAACATCAGAATTTTCTAAATTAAAAATGCGAACGACGCCGTCAGCATAACCAGCAGCGAGAAAATCAAATTTCGGACTAACAGCAATGGAAGTGACTGCACTTTTGTCACCATTTAATATCAGAACCTAAAGTAAAAAGAAATTATTACATGTGCACAGTTGTATTTATTACTACTTACTTTTTCGCTTTTTTGTAGATCCCAAATAATGACATCTTCGCAAGCACTTACAGCAACATAACGATTATCAACGCCATTTAAACAAATTCGGGTTATCGATGAACTTGTACCGACTAAACCAAATACGGGGCCTCGGACAAACCGCAGATATTGTTTAGTTAAACCCATTCACGTTCTCATTTAGTAAATTTACAATTACAATTATACGAACACGTGTTTCTCTTCAAAAAGCGGAAACTTGTCTGTGTTAAGTTAATCGATCAACAAATTTACTGACGACTACTCGCAGAACAAATCCAAATTACATTTTAAAATTTATTTTAAAAATTTTATTTAAAAAATTTTTAATCATAATTTCTAGTCTCATCAATTATAATAAGCATGATTACACTTTATAAAAATAATTACTAAATTATTGTATTTAAGTTGCTGGTAAAATAACTACTTCTATACCTAGACCTATACCTGATTAAATTGGCAAAACTAATCGAGAAACCACCCCACGTGTTTTTCGTGGCGATGTGTTTTGATCTGATCGTCTTGTAAAATGCCTAAGAAAACTAAAAAAAAATCTACGAAAGGTATATCTGTACTCAAACCTAAATTTGAATGGCAAACGTGCGAAGAATGCGGCTGCGTATTGGATTCTCGATATTTTCTCGAGCACGAAGTGCACTGGGGATTGCAGTTCTCTGAAAAGAAAACAAAAATATTGGACGAATTATTGACATATCCTTCTACAACTCACGGCTTTTTCATCGGCCAAAGACTTGTTACATTGATCACCGACAGATCACCAGAATGTAATTACAAACATGTCAAAATTTATACAACTTGATATTAAATATTTTTTTTTTTTTTGTTTTTACTGCAGTGTTTAAGGACTTGAAGTTTTTACCTAGGACAACGGTGTTAGCAAATCCAGTTGTATTACAACATTTAAACCTAATGACAGCCGACAAAATTTTGCTATGCAATTCCTCGAACGATCGATGTGTGGCATGCATTTGGCCATTGGAGTCAATCAGAATTGGAAATTTAGTACTTCATCCAGAACTACATAAACAATTTCCTTTGAAAACGAATGAATGGATCATTCTAGAGTCTTTTTCAACAACTAAACTACAAGCAGCTTCAGTCGTACTAAAGCCTGTGTAAGGATTATGCCTATAACTACGGTATCCAATTTTAAATATTATTAATCTTAGTTTAATTTTTTGCAGTGAAGATATTTTAAGAGATAATGATTTACAAGATTTTAAATCGAACATACGTTTTCAAATCGGTAATTTAACTTTTTTTATTTTTACCCTCGCACAAGTTTTTACAATTGTATTTCATTTTAGCTCAGAGTTACTACACAGAAGGAAGTAAAGTAGTTGTACGATACTTGGGACAGGATTACGCATTTTTTGTGACTAAAATAAACGAGAGAGCATCGCAAACAGATTCATCAATTTTGTTCAGTTTCAACGAAACTGATTTTGAAAATATCACCATAAATCAAAGTGCTAATACAACACTGTTAAGTGAAAGCATGCGTGATTTGAGCATTTGTGACACTTCGGAAATTAATTCAACTTATGAATTTGATTCCCACAACAAAGTTGTTCTTTCGAACGATTGTTCTAGTGATAGTGACCAATTACCTAAATTCTATATGATGACGGAACAAACTGAAATTATATTTGATACTGATCAAAGCGAACCTGCAATTGATTTGCCGATCTTGTCGATCGGTGGACATTTTAGTCAAAAGAAAAAACTTGAAAATTTACTTAGGATTAAAAAGAATGGAATTATTTTGCATGGTTTGCAAGGAGCTGGAAAATCATTGCTCGTTAAAGCCATAGCAGAAGAATTAAACTACGACATCATTACTGTACAACCCTCTGAAATTTACAAGAAGTATAAAAATTATTTTTATGGTGTTTGGTTAAAAGCTTGACAAAATTTCATTTTTTAGATCGAGTACAGCGAACAAACAATTAGAAGAAATATTTAACAAAGCCAAACGAAAGTATGAGTGGGATTTAGAACTTCACAAATAATAAATATTTACATTTTTTATATTTTTCAGTTCACCCAGCATAATCCATTTAGAAAAGTTTGAATTAATCGGCTCGAAACTTCACAATGATATTGAATTGAGTAATGCGAAACAAAGTTTACTAACACTTATGGATGATTTGCAAGTATTTGCTACTTTTTTAAAGAGAAGAAGTGTTTAGGGTATTAAACTTTGTTATTTTATCAGACAGGCAGAGAAGAAGTTTACGTTGTTGCTGAAACAAATAAAATTGAAGAAATTGACCCTCAGTTTTTGAAACTAGGAAAGTTTGATGAAGAAGTAAAATTTAATGTACCTACCATAGAGGAACGTGAAGATGTAAGTTAAGATTAATGTTATATGGGTCATTGAAATTTACACAATTATTTTGTATTTACAGATTTTAAACACAATACTTAAAAAGATTTGTCACAACCTTACTGAGAGTGATATTCGAATTATTGCAAACGACACTCATGCTTGTGTTGGTTCAGATTTAGAAATACTATGCTCCAAAGGTAAGTTAGAGGTTAAAAAAATGCAAATTAAAAAAATTACAACTTTCCTTTTTTTGGTCAGCTGTTACACACGCACTATCTCGCGCAAAAGAAATAACGACCGATCACGTACTTACTTTTGAAGATCTTAAATACGCACTTAAAAAAGTGTCTCCTAGTGGAATGAGGGGCTTGGAATTAAAAGTTCCAGAAGTAAATTACATTTTTTTTTTTTTTTTTTTTTAGAAAAAATTAAATAAAATTTCACTTTGTTCCAAGGTTTATTGGGAAGATATTGCAATCAATGAAGACACGAAGAAACAACTGGAGCAAATTATAGTTTGGCCTGTAAAACAAGATAAATTTAAAGTGTTAAGCTCTAAAGCCAACCGCAATGCTCTATTGTACGGGCCACCTGGATGCTCAAAAACGCTAATAGCTAAAGCATTGGCTACTGAAACTGGTTTTAATTTTATAGCTGTGAAGGTACGAAATGCAAATTGCTTGGTTAAAAGAAAATTTAAAAATTTTCTATATTTTTTTATAGAGTTCAGAATTAATTAGCAAATATTTTGGAGACACTGAACACGCGATTAATAATTTGTTTGAAAGAGCACGTTCAATTGCTCCTGCTATTCTTTTCTTTGACGAGTTTGATGGATTGGCAATGAAAAATGTGTAAGTTTATTATTTTTTAAAAAATAATTTTGGGTTTCATGTTTCACATATTTTAATTGAATTTTAATTTTAGGAATGCAGAAGCTGATAGTGCATCGATAAAAATGAGGAGCCAGTTAGCAATTGAATTTGATAAAACCAAACCCTCGGACAACTTAGCTATTTTAGCTGCAACAAATCGACCTGATTTAATTGACAATGTAAGTCTGCTAATCTATTTATTAAACTCAATAATTTATAAATTTTTATTTATTTTCAGGCATTTCTTAGCGCAGGCAGACTAAGTAGTAAGATTTATATTCCACTGCCAGACGAAGAGATCCGTCGACAAATATTTAAAATTAATTTTAGAAAAATGCCAGTTGCTAATGACGTAAATGTGGAAGAATTGGTTTCGAAAACCGACAAGTTTTCTGGCGCTGAAGTAAATAATTTTGTGCATTATTTTTATTTTAAACTAATATTGTGGTAATTTGTTGCAACAGGTTGTACAATTGTGCCATAAAGCAGCTCGAATTGCTTTAAGAGCAAATGGAGATGTAAAAAGCGATATAAAAGCGGTTCACTTCAATCAAGCAATGCAAGGAGCTAAACCAAATATATCAAATGCTCTAATTAAGCAAAATGAAGTCTACTTTCAAGCAACTTCAAATAGAAGTCTTCTTGATTACATGTAATTTTGTATACAAAATAAAATATAATTTTTTTAAAATTAAATTGATTTATATTTGTATTTAGTGTTTTGTGATTCTCAGTTAAACATCAAATTCAATTGTAAACAGCGTTTAAATGATGAAACAGTAAGATGGTATGTCATCACGAGGCCACCTATTGACAAAAAGGGTAACTGTCTGAGCGGAA
>JAQFZP010003530.1:0-10028 GCA_034695745.1 Geophilus truncorum | reverse complement strand
AAAGATGTGTTGCCTTGAGCAAAGCTGGTGCTTTACTGATTTAATAATGACATTTCAGTTGCAAAGAAACCTTACTATAATAGCATAACATCATTGTGAGCAATAATAAACAATGATGATATATCAATAAAGGAAGCATGCCATAACAATGATCATGTACATGTACCGGTACTAAAAGGCTTAAACTAGAAACAAAATACTGTATAGGCTTAACTAAGACAAATGAAAAGTTTAAATATAAGTCAAAATATAGAAATTCGGTACTTTGAGAAGCGTTTCATCTAAGTAATAGGTGAATAAACATAGACCATGTTTATTTAATGTTTTAATCCAGGATTAAAATAGATTTAAAATTTTTATTTTACCTTCTCCTATAGTCAGCTTTTAATTGCAATTTGATGGTTGCCTTGTACCATACGATATTGATGTACTGTTGTAATACGCCTTTATTTTAAAGTGAGAAGAATGGGTTAAATCTTAAAACCCATTCTTCTCTTATTTTGCTTTTTTATCCTATCAACAGATGGCGCTTTATCTCATTGACGAAATGCAAATGGCGACTGGAGCTGCTGGTTCGTGAGTCCGAAAACATCAAAAAAGACTGTGAAAACACCTACCGAAACCACCTTAGCTTTACAAACCACTTACAGAACGTCTGTACAACCCGGAAATTGAATTTACAACGCTCGAAGTGCAAGATCCGACAATGCAAAGTAGGTGCAAATAAACGCTACCGGTAACGCCACAAATTATTATTATTATTATTATTATTTTGGCTTCAAAACTGAAGCCACAATTTCTTGGTTATTGTTATTGTTCTCTGAAATTTTATTTGAATAATTTATTGTTTATTTTAAGTATTTTTTTTTAATTTATTTACAAAGCGTTTTCTGTTGACAATTTGCAAACAGTCATTTTACGTCTAAAAAATAAATATCTTATCTTATCTTATCTTATCTTTTATGAATTATCATGAATTATCTTTTTTTTGTTGTTTAAATACATCGTCTTTAGAAAGACGTTTTTAAAACTTAAAATTAATTTTATAGTTTATGCGGAAAATAAGAAATGAGAATTTCACTAACAGATTTTTACCTCAGCTGAAAGTTGTTTGACACATTTATATAAAAATTATAAAATTGACAGCTTTGTGAAAAAAAAAAAAAATGTTCTAGGCGTGCGCTATTTATGAAAATAATTTATACAATTTAATTTTGGGTAAGCAAATCGTACGTTGTAAAAAATATTGGGATAAAATTGATGTAAAATTACACTCTGATACATTTATCACCAAAAAAGTGTAATTCAAACAGATTTTGTGCACCGAAATATATCTGGTGTATGAATGCATCATGATAATGTATTGCCAATACATTTTCATCATGCATTCTTACACATTAAGACTGCCGTAACGGTTACGGTAGTCTTATTGTCACATTATTACACCCACAAATCAACATAATTTGGTACTATACTACTAGCATAAAGGTGCATTTTCACTTAGAAGAGTTTTGATGTTCGTGCTAGAAAAAATAGTCGTATGAACTTTATAGCATAGGGCAAAAAATCAATCATAACAATCGCAGGCGCAAGTATTTTCACGTAAACGAGTTTATAAAGAGAGTTGTTGTTGTATTTTTTACTTTGATTGGTTTTTTGTTGTCACATGGATCCGTCTCGAGCGAAATTTGCCTGCTACGAGCAAAGGGAAGCTTTTATTATCTGTCCTTATTACTTTCTTTTGAAAGTCAGTGGAGTTTGCCAGAAGAAAACGCGGTTTTCAATTTGATGTACCTTCCAAGAAGGTTTGATTTGACATCAAACGACCACACTTACAATGAAAATCAGCATACAACGACTCTGTTTGAAATCTCCTGTCTATCGTGTACTAATTCATCTGGATATAACGAAAACCCGTTATAAAGAACGAATTTTTCTGTCCTTTGAGCTTTGTTATAACGGGATTCGACAGTATTCGACGTAAAAGAACATTGATAAGATAAGCCTTTCCCTACATATCAGTTCTGATTACAAAGCAGCAGCCTTCATAAGTTTTCGAACTGAATCAAGGTACAGCTTTATAATAGGATGCAGTGAGTTGCTCTCCGGCTTGTCGTATTGGTTGTTAGGTAGATCGGAAATCTCTAATAGACATGACTTACATGAGAATGCTGAGAGGGGATAAAAGGGATATAGGCCTGTAGTTGACCACATTCTCAGCAGGGTTTTCAGACTTGAAAACAGGACGAATAATAGCAGATTTCCATTGGTTGGGATAACTGTTAGTATCAATGATTGGAGTCAAAATATATTGATAGATGGTGCAATGGCAACTTTAGGCATTCCGTCAGGAGAAGAAGACTAATTTGATTTGGTTCGACGCATACCTAATATGTCATTATCAATTTTGGAAAATACAAACATTATCCTGTTGTTGGAGTGCATTCGCTTTCTGGTTTACAGTGGCATCTGTTGACGCATTTCAAACCCCATCTATTAATCGAACGCACTTGTACACAATATTCTCCGGTAAAACCAGGGTTGCAAATACAGTGTCCAGTTACGTGGTGGCAAGTTCAGTGTGAAATTGAATTAACGCAATTGCCACACTTCTCTACACAGCATTTCCCGAAAGTTCCGAGAGGACATTTTTTGTGATAATTTTAAAAAAAGATTAAAGTGTAAGTAAATTATAATTTTTTTTTTACTCGTGATTGTAATTTACTTCGTTCACAAGTTGTTCCAATTCAACCACTTTGGCACTTTTATTTGTCGATCGCAGATAGGTTTGCATGATGCATTATTCTTGCAATTACATAAACTGACAATTAGGTCCGTAAAATCTATCGTCGCACTGGATTTCGCATCCATAACCTGTTATTTAAAAAAAAAAAAATTCTGAATTTTATTTCTGATAATAATAATTAATAAATTTACTAGTGACCTGTTTGTCCAGGTTTGCAGTTACAAGAACCATTAACAGCATTGAACGATATTGTGTTTGTCCAGTTGCAATAACACTACTGATTACAACTATCACCGAACGTTTTAGGTTTTCCTGATTTTTCGCAAATCCCTCCAACAAATCTTTAGTTAAGCCTACATTTTGTCTTTATAGTTTAAGCCTTTTAGTGCATGATCATTCTTATGGCATGCTTCTATTATTGATATATTATCATTCTTGATTGTTACTCACAATGATGTTATGCTATTGTAGTAAGGTTTCTTTGCAACTGAAATATCATTATTAAATCAGTAAAGCACCAGCTTTGCTCAAGGCAACACATCTTTCTTTATTCTCTCTCTTTTCTTCTTCTTCTTCACTGCACTAACATTAACATTAGTCCTAACTTGAAGGACTTAGCTTTTTAACCTCTGGCACTTTTATGATTGCTTTACAGTTAGCTTTTTAGTACTTGTATATCTTTCTGTTTTCTAATTCTAACTAACATTTTATTGGTTTTTATGTCTATACAAAGTTTACTTTCAATTACATCTTTCCACTCATTTCCACTTTGTTTTTCAACAAATTTTAAAATTGTTTTTCAACTAACTTTAAAATAATATCTCTCTTTCTTTGACTATAAATATTGATCTCAGACGGCAGCCATTTTTGATCTCTAAAGGAAAATGGCAAAATGTTCTTGAAGACATCAGACGTTCAAAACTTGTTAAAATTGTTCTATAAATGAAGCAAAGCAAATAATAAACATGTGTTACGACTCGACGGATCAATTCGAATCATGAGAATTTCATACCTGGATGGTATAATAGATAAATGTCAATTGATTTTTTTTTTTAATTATTATTTCGCATTGCTTAAATGATTTAAACAATGGAAATAAACTAACTTTTACAAAACTTTACATTTATGATGATTACAACTTAAGAAATTAAATGCCAAATTACACAAAATTAAATTAAATCTCAATTTTTTATTATACATACCACATACCATTTTTTTTGTTTTAGTTTATCTTCGAACTACTGCTTGCTTCTAATTTAAATGTTGCATCAACTATGCAAAATTCATTCATTAAAGAACTGTGACACAACACAATTTCTTTTTAAATTTAATAACTTCTGAAGTGTGGACGATCACGCGCTTAATGGGGTCTGCTTTATTCATATATCACCCCATTCCCGTGATCCGTTCACATCTTCACTCATGGCCACTGTTTTGTTGGATTGATCAAACACCGTTCTTTTAAATCTATTAAAGAACTGACCTTAATGCCTGCCGTTGGATCACTTCGATTAACAGGGCCTTTATTAACCATATATCACCCCATTCCCGTGATCCGTTCACATCTTCACTCATGGCCATTGTTTTGTTGGATTTACGGCAAAATAAACTGAAACAAATGCTAAAAGGTTCAGATAGTGTCATTTTTATTTTTTATTTTCTAACAGGTCGATTTCTTTCCAGGTGTGAACATTCGCCATGATAGATAACTTTCAAAAACAAAAAGTAAATTACTTTTAAACATGCAAACACTTAATAAATTTGACAGTTTTATTGCTTATCTTCTAAATTTTAATACAATAGCAGTCATAATAATAAAAGCAAACAGCCAACTTAATGAAATCAACAAACCCCGCCAAACAACAAAATCAGAAATTCCCCAACCGCGTAATAACAACGACCGAAGTGCGAGAATCGGATACGTTTGTGGTAACAAGTGACTGATAAACTGAAATATCTTTGGCATTCCTTGAATAGGCCAAACGGTTCCTTTAAAAAAAAAACAATAATTAATTTTAAACACAATATTATTTTTAAAAATAAAAAACAATTTTACCTGTAAGCATAATAACAGGGAAAAGATAAGCCACTTGAAGGGTAAGGGCCATGTACTCGTCAGTGACCATAGCAGATACCAGTAAACCTATAATTTCAAAATTCAAACACCGTACCGTAATTTTATATCAACGAATTATTGTATTTATTATTTCTTACCATGAAATATACCAGTCCAACCCTGAACAAGTAGTAAAACAATAACCCAAAAAATTGAACCGAGACATGGCACGTGGAACACCAAAATCATAGCCATCAATGAAAAACCTAGTTGAACCGACATGATGAAACCTTGAGACACACAGAAACCGACCACAATCTCTAAATCTGTCACACCTGAAATTTAAAAATATTATTATTAATGTACAAAGATGAACTCTACTTGTCCGTCACAGATGTGATACGATATAATGATCAAGCAATCATCTTATCAAATTATATTGTTTCCTAAAATTGTTAAAATAACTAAACAGAAAAGCTGAAAATTTGCATTTAATAATATTGCGAAAAGTTGAAAGGTTTCATACGATTTTAGGGAATAATATACTCTGTAACTTGGTATCTAAGATGATTGTTTGGTCTTACTATCGTAATACTGTGATGTACAATTAGAGACTTATTCTTGTTAGTGTAATTAATTGATATACCTGCCACGTAAATTCGATCTATCAAACCAGCTTTACTTTCTAATAAAAAGGCTAAATTGGTCAAACCAACCGAAACAAAATATGCAATGCTAAAAAAAAAAAAAAACAATTTTAATTTAATATTTTTAAAACCTTATTCTAGTGAAGGATTTACAATATACTGTAGGTCCCCATTCACTATCAGCCAAAATTTTGATTAATGGTTTTGGATGAGAAATTAAATTAATCTACTCTCCCACCTCCCTGTATTATCAAGAATAGATATCCTTATCCATTATTTTATAAGTTTTGATGAATTATTAGGGGTAATTTAGTCTTAAAGTATCGAGCGAGATAAGGATACCAATTCTTTTTTCTTTCTTACATAACAATTATTCCTGGAGCTACAAAAACCATGTACGCCAAAATAGATTTTTCGGAGAAGTCCAAATCGTGTGTCTTAAACTATAAATTCAAAACATAAAAATTACGTACAGTCGAAAACTATATTATACTGTCATATAATTACATCAATTGGCAAATCTGCTATACTTGGATTAAATCCATTCGATTTCAGCACTGTATTTACAAATTTCTCTATTGTCATCAACAACTCCATTCTTAAAGTGATCAAAATTTCTTGATCTACCGTATTTGAAATAAAAATATTTCTGTTATTAAAGTAATACGTATATGTTATTTGTGGTTCACTAACCAACATCATCAAGCCATAATCTGATTTTGGCTTTCTCTAGTACGTCATCCTCTGTGTTTATCGTTTCCTTGAGCCTGTAAATAAATACTTAGAAATGGGTATGACATGCAAAATTAAGAACAAACCGAATTAAAAAATTTTCAGAAAAATTGGCCGGTATGTATGCAAAAGCCAAAATATCATTTTTTTTTAATGCATCTAATCCTGCGTCAAGATTTGTGAAATTTTGCTATAAAAAAATAGGGGTGTAATATTTGTATATTTTTATTACTAGAATTCAGCCACATCAAGTGACTTGAAAATACAGTACGGTAGCCGGCAGGCCACAAGATGGTGACAAATTAAACTAATGTAAGAGCAATAGATTTTTACTAGGTTTTATCACTAATTTTCCCAGTTTTTGAATATTTAAATTTGAACTCAATATGTGATTTTTGACTTAAAGTAAGTAAATAGATATTTCAGCAAAGAAACAACTTTTTAGGTGCATTAATAAGTGTTTCCCTCCACTTTTAAATTTTAGCATCAACTAATGCGTGATTTTGCATCTAATAAATTATTTTTTTGTTGAAATGTCTTTAAGCTATTTCAAGTCGTTTAAATTTAAACATTCAAAAAAAAATGTAAAAATTAGTGATAAAACCTGGTAAAAATCCAAATGTTCTTCCGTTAGTTCATTTTGTCGCTACTTGATGGCGTGCAAGATTTCAAACCCCTGAATGTGACGAAACGTGTAAAATATTTTATCCCATAATTTACCAAAATCAGCGTTTTCTTGTCAATAGAATCAATAAACACTTGTCCAAACTGCAATTTGCCAACATCTTCATTAAGAACACCAAAATTTAAACCCATTGGCTTCTGGCCGAGAGATAAACAGAAAATAGCCAGTTGAAGTGTCGGTAGTAGAAATTGAAAAACCAAAGCCCTAAAATAAAAAAAAAAAATTGTTAAAAAAATTAAAAATGTCAAAAATTAAAAATTTTTACCCAACATTTCGTCTCATATGCACGTAATTTTTATTTACCACTGCTCTCGTTCTATTTATTGTGAGATAGGTCTTACTAAGTGACTTCATTTTTATGATTGCTTTTGTTTTCCACTCCATGTCGTTCGGATAAATTCGGGCACTTTGAAGTTCATGTAAGTCATCAATTTCTTCAAAGTTTTCCTGTTTTTTGTATCAAAATTTTACAATTGTAAGTTTACCGTATTCATGGTGTATAACTCACTTCAAGAGGGTTTTTATCATCTTTAATAGCGGTCTCTTCATCTTCATTCATGGTGCACAGTTTAAGAAATACATCGTTTAAACACGGTTTGCTGAACTTTGCAAGAAGATTATTTGGACTGTCTTCGGCTAAGAGTTTCCCTTCGCGCATCATACCAATCTGTGCAATAGAAATAAAATTAAGTTTCTGTTGCTACAATTCGGTTACATGTTACATCAAGGGATTTGAAATCCTGCTCGCCTCCAAGTAGCAATAAAATAAACTAACAAAAAAACAAATTTTTACTAGATTTTATCACTAATTTAAGTCGAAAAAAACACAAGAAATTTATTTTCAATGCATTTAAAAAAAACTAAATATTTTTATAGATTTGAAAATTACTGATAAAACATTACATAAATTCTTTGACTTTGTTAGTTCACTTTTTCGCTACTTGGTGGCGTATCGAATTTCAAGTCTCATGATGTAGTCGAATGCTGGTATTTTTTTCTAAACTGAAAATTACTCTCTTTGCCTGCCGAACTTCGTCGATATAATGAGTGATAAAAATGACTGTAGTGTCGCCAAGTTGTGACAACGATAATAAGTGATTCCATATGCTGTTAAAAAAAATTAAAATATAATATATTTTTTTTATCAGACATTAGCTTTACCTTTGTCTTAGAATTGGGTCCACACCAACAGTCGGTTCATCCAAAATAAGAAGCGGCGCCTTCTGGATGAGGGACACTGCGAAGGATACTCGTCTTTTCTGACCGCCACTTTTTTAAACACAAAAAATTTAATGAAATTAAAAATTTTATTTATTTAATTACCTAAGTGACTTGACACTTGAATTTTTATACGGAAGATTCAGTAAATTCATTAAGAAATCAATTCGTTCATTTACATCCTGTGCATTCATGTTAAATATATGTCCAAAGTAAATTAAAGTTTCTTTAACTGTAAATTCTGCAAATAATGACGTATCCTGTAAAGTACAGGAAAAAATGTATTAATAGAAAAAAAAAATACTTTTTATTATGAAAACAACAATAACCGGAAAAAATTGCTTAAATTTAAAAATAAAATAAAATTATTTTTAACTTACTTGTGGCATATAACCGACTCCATCACCTGGAATTCTGCATTTTTGACTTCCAACTGGATGTCCGAATATCTTAACTGACCCTGAGTCAGGCTTAAAGAGTCCTGCGATCATTTTAACAAGTGTTGTTTTGCCACACCCACTCGGACCCAACAATCCATAACTAAAATTAAAAACAAAATAATTTTAAAAAATTGTAAAATTTAAAATTTTTTTAAATTTTACATTTTATAACTCACATTTCTCCTTTTTCTGCTGTTAAGTTGATCCCAGAAATGACTTCCCTCTTGAACCGACCAAAACCATAGGATTTTTTCATGTTGCGTACTCTGACTCCATCTTTTGTCTCAATGTCATCTAAAGTCGATTCGAGTAACTCGTAACTAGAGTTCATGATGTGATCAATTATTTTGTTATTCGATAGACAGAAGTGCGACCAAATATGATAAACGAGGACCGAAGCGACGTTTCGTCATTTTTTTTATTATTTCCTTTTCAGCTTTGTGGCAGCTGTTGCTTTGGGGAAAATGCAAAATGACAGATATTATTATCCAATAGAGGTTTACGACTGTGTTGGGATTGACTCAACGCATCTGTTGTGTTTTATTATATGCAGTCGATTTTCCAAAGTAATTATGGAAATCAGAAGAAGGAGTTTATTTTTTTTTTTAACAAAAATTTAAAATTTATTTTATTAAGCATAATTTGAAATTTTCTGGTTACATTTGAAGGGTTGACCTTTAAGCACAACTGACAAGAAAAATAACCCCAATGTTCAAAATTGTTGATTTTGGAGTGGTGATGGTGTGATGTGTGAAGATATCTTGGCTGAAAGGAGGGTGATGTCACACTGTGACATTATTACATAGCATGGGAGCCCTGGATGCATTACAAAACTACGGTTGGTCACCAGGGACATTACAAATGTACAAACTAAACACAATCTCTCAAAACAAATATAAACAACCAACCAAATATTAATTATTTCCAAGAATTCATTTACTCATTTACTTACTCATTCATTTACTCATTCATTTACTCATTCATTCACTCATTTACTCATTCATTCACTCATTCACTTACTCACTCATTCATTCACTCATTCACTTACTCATTCACTTATTCATTCATTCACATTCAATTTACTATAATTTTAATTGTAATATTTTTGACGTCACTGATATATTAATGTAGCTGGTCAGTTACTACATTAAATTTAAATAAATTGTGTTTAAAAATATCAGAAATAGTTAAAACTTTACAATTTTTTTTACTTTAATCTAAAACGTCAATCCACAAAATGATTTTAGAAAATGTTATATCGAATTCTGTGATTTTAATTATAATTATAATTAATTAACTCTTCGATTACAGGCCATGTAAACAAGTTGTCCCCAGACCCAAACATAGGGATTTTGTGAGCAACTTGTCCTCATAGCTGAATCGAAGAGTTATAAAATATTTTTATTGTCATCAGAACATTGTACAGTTGTGACGTGGCTAACTCGAAGCGCTGTCTATTGGCTTCAATAGACACTAAACTAACAATGTCATCCCTCTTGTTCTT
>JAQFZP010003529.1:0-10028 GCA_034695745.1 Geophilus truncorum | reverse complement strand
TTTTTTTCTTGGGACTTATTAATCCATCTTTTCATTTATACACACGAATGGCAAGAGCTTAAAATGAAAACGTGATAGAATGATGATGACACTGGAGGGTAGATGATTGAGATTCAACCTAATTTAGAAAAAAAAAAGCGGAATTTCATCTTTTTCTTATTATTTTTTTATTTTTCTTTTAAGATGTAATTTTTTCCTGTTTTTTGGTGTTATTGGTAAAAGAGTGCAGCGCCATGTGATATACTTCACACAGGTTAATAATTGGTAATTGACTCGCTTCTGACGCGGCCTGCGAATTTTCATTACTTTCTTTGATGTTACTAATTATTTCAGCTGTCATTTCTTATTACGCTTTGCAGGAGCAGCGACAGGGGCAGTATATTTTTAATTTTTCGGGTGACAGACTTATCGATTTTTCGTCAGGTCTAAATGCAAGAGTTGTTCAGCAGATTGAGTGAAAAAAACTTGGGTGGAAATATGACGTTGGGACTATGGAAAATAGGGGATTAAGTAATTGAAAACAAGTGAGGAAGGAAATTGCTCGTGTGTTCAAGGTTTGACTTTTATGTAATTATCGACTTTGATGGTTTAAATTAGTTAATTTTTTAAAAATTTCTCTTTATTTCGCTACATACTCAAAGCGGCTTTAACATCCTCATCATGTGGAAATGTCAAATTTAATTTTTTCCAATTTTTTTCAGCTGCGAATTTTTTTTGCAACTGAAGAAATGAAAAGTAGAATTTGAAAATAAGAATGTTTGCTTGTTACATGATCGTTAGAGAATAGAAAACACGAATGCCATACTGTTGAGAATTGGCGAATCGTAATTCAGCAGTCAACATTTGACTAGTCCACAAAATTGGATGGTTGTTTGCGATGGAAACCACAATTGTATTATTTCCATACATAGAATAGATTTGATTATAAAGTTCTAGAGTCAGAGGAGATGGAGCGTTGTGGTTTTAATACACTTTATTCGAATCTGCGTCAATTACTGATGAAAAATAAAATGATAAAAGAAAAATAATTTTTCAAAGGCTGTACATATTAAATTTGATTTTAATTTTATGATTTTAGATCACTTTTTAATTTTTACATTAAACAGCATTCTATTAGGTACTTCAATTGATAACTGAAATTGATCTTCATCAATACATTAAAATTTAAAAAAAGTTGATACAGTATATGTTATTTTTATTTGAAATATGAGATGTGTTGTACGCATTCAGAAGGGATGTTGAATGAAATGATCAATCAAAAAGCATTTTTATTATTATTATAGGTTTTTCCATCCGAAAAACTTTTGTAATCTGATTTTATCTCTATTGGACGATGAGGATAGAAAGAAACGTGAGTTATTGGGTGGCTTAATTTGTTGTTTGCTCCAAAATCTGTTTTTAGATAAAAATGGAATAAAAAATGAGGATGAATTAAAAAGAAAAGATAATGGAACGTGCATATTTTGTTCAGCATAGTGAGCCTCGGAGAAAATAGCATCGATTTCCCATTGAAGTCAGTGATCGAAGTGGAGAATGTGAGTTGGAAGCAAGAGAATAAATGAAAAGAAAAGCTTCATTGAGCAGTTCTACATGTATGCTTTCTAAGGCATAACAGTTTTTTTTTTTAAGACGAAGCGAAGCTGTATAAAATTTAATGTCGGGTTATTTGTTAATTAGCTCCAGATAGAAGATGGAAATTGCGTAAATAACCAACAGTGATGTGGCTAGAGAGAAGAAAAAGACAACAAAGATGAGTTGTTCTCGCAAGATAGTTCTTGAAGTAAACAAACGTTGTCATGCGTTTAAATTCTTAGCAAAATTAAAATGAACACTCAAGCGTTTGTATTGCATTATTTAATTATAACGCAATTATGGATTTTGCTTATGAAATCAGTAGTTTTTTTTAATGAAAGTTAAACTTAAAAAATTTCATCCAAGCATCCATGCGAAATTATTTTAAATTTTAATGTCGAGCTTACAAGATTTTTAAAACTGAAACTTTTGTTGCTTCAAGATGCCTTTTCTTAAAGATCTCTGTACAAATCCCAACGAGTGCCCTAGTTAGCAGTAATTTCTACACTTTGACTCCTATTAGTGCCTCTCATTGGTTGTTCCTTTACATTGCTGAATGAAAGCTTTTCCCCAGATGCACTCAGACAAGGGAATTTGTTTTCCTCATTTCCCTTTGGAACTTTAACCTCTCACGAAGTTTGTAAAGAGAGAATAAATGTGACCTAGCATTTATTTTATTGAAACACAGTAAATTAAAACTGGCTTTTCAAAAATACATTTTTATGGAAAAATTTAAAACATCTGAAGTAATTATTTTCACACTTTAAATGAAGTCAACTGAAGAGTGCACTTAAACACCCAGTTTGGTAGGAATTTTATTACCAGAGGTTTAGTATGGTACGGTAGTATTAACATTCTCACTTTGAAGCCCAATAATGTGCAACCTTGCACACTGAAGAGTGCTGAATTTTTTTCAATTGGCCTTCAAGATATCTAGTGCTTTTTATACGCAATTGATTGAAAGCTCACTAGAAAGTTTCTCCAACTTAATGGCTTTGCAATATTGAAAATATGGAGACTTGCCGTCTCCGTATTCATTGAGTTTGTATTGATTTAATGGTTTGGAAGGAAAATGAAGCAAAGCTTCTTGGAATTTCTTCTTTACAAAGAACCAGAGTTATACTTTCTTCTTTTCTGATCTGTAAGCCAATTCCAGTTTATGGAGTTGCGTGGAGTATTTGGCATTTTTCCTTCTAAGGAGTTCATTAATACTGTCTCCAGGAGTACAGGGAACCAAAATATTTTATCTTGACTTATAGCTCGAGTGTAGTACACTGTATGTCGTCTTCTTTTCTCATAAATAACACACTGTAATTTACTTGTTTTTTCAAATTTGTTGTGCTCTTGAACATTAAATTTTCACTCGAGATTAAACAGGCCTGTTGTACACGACAGTGGCGGGTAATTTATTAACGAACTTGAGGGAAACAGCTACATTCGCACAAATCATGTCCTTTTGTCAGCACTTTAAATACGAACATAATTTAGAAAAATCAAAAGTTCCAAGTGTTATTTTTAATTTTTGGCCAAAAAATAATCACCGCTAATTGGAAAGCATTCATTTGTTCGCCATTGATCCGATTAGAAAATTGGAAGAAAATAACAAAAACTTGCAGCAGACACGCGAATTAATTAATTCTATTCACTTTGTTCATTCCCTGATTTAATCTGGAAAACAAATAACTTTTTCTAGAAGTGTCTTGCGGTGAGCTTGCAAGGTTTATCCTTGGTAAATGATCGGGTATTGCCAAGATTCCTTCCTGAAGAATCCATAAACAAGCTTTCGAGTTTTATCTTATCAGCTTCAGCAAAGTGTCGTTGGAGACAGAAACGTGCAGAATGCAATAGATGACGACTGTGAATATCTAAATTTATAGAGAAAAGTCTTGTCTGTCGTCTCGAGCTACTTGGTGTGCATATTGACGAGCCCGTGTGGTTTATTTGATGATAAAGAAAACAGAGATGCAAGCTAACGTGAAATTCAATTTTCTCTTCTAAACTTGATTAGGATTGGCTTGCATTGATGAGGTGAAACGTAGAGCTTCTGCCATGAATCATTGCACGAATAAGATTTAAAAAAAAAAGTAAACTGGAAATGGTTACTTTTGTGTCTTTTTATTTACGATTTCTTATTATACAAGAAAAGAAGCGTGTTGTGTGAAACTTGACGTCTCGGGTCACGATTTAGGTTTGTTTTGACGATAAATTG
Organism: Geophilus truncorum; assembly: GCA_034695745.1. Classification (NCBI taxonomy): domain Eukaryota; kingdom Metazoa; phylum Arthropoda; class Chilopoda; order Geophilomorpha; family Geophilidae; genus Geophilus; species Geophilus truncorum. The sequence goes on along the minus strand of JAQFZP010003529.1, from coordinate 6,247 downwards.
CGGTATTGTTTGTGATACTCATGTCGTAAATCAATTGAAGGCTAAATCTCATAAAGAACATGTGAAGCGACGCAAGAAGTAGAGTTAGGTAGCTACAATATTTTCTAAGGCTTGTCATGATTGTGACTTGCAGTGCAGCCATTTCATATTTAACATTGCAAACTAATTTGCTAATGGTTTGTTTTGACACTGACGTAAGACAAACAGCAGAATTTTTTTTTATCTGACTCGAATGTAAACATGAAAGTTTGGATTTACTCTTGAATCCTGGAGTACTCGCTTGGATGAAATTGATGTTTTGTGGTTCAGTAATAAACTAATTACCTAAGTCCAAGTAATGCTTTGTGGTTGTTAAATTCTTAAGATATTATCTGATTTTCACTGACTCAGCTGTTTGTAGTTTGCAATACTTAATTCCATTAGCGTATTTGCACTTATCACGTTTAATGTTGGTATTAAAAAGTCAGAGAAATCGTATTGAAGCCATTACTTTTATTACCCACTTGTAACTCAATCAAAATTTTGAAGCGACGAGGAAAAATTTAATCGGATTAATCGAGATGAGATTGAAACTAAGCAGTCGCCTTTAGTTTAAACGATTGTTCACGAAAACGGCGTTTACTAGCTTAAAGTTGTACTTACATTGATGCAAAGCAAACAGTTAACACGAATTCTATTTCGTGTAAGAATGGAGCAGACGCTCTGTTTGATCAATCACTTGTATACATCTTGTTCCCATCAAAGGCTTCGAGTTCTGGTCCCTGGTTGTCAGGTGCAGAAATGCAGCCGTGAAATAAGTCACATTCACACTGCACCTAGAGATCGTAGAATGATTTCGGCATCGATTGTGGTTTTCTGCGTTTTCTTACATTGTGACCAACGTGTTGACTACATACTTGCATTTTGACGTGGCAATGATTTGAAAGACATTTTTCTCTGTAAAATCGAACATTCATTTTTACTTGAAAAAAGTCTTTTTATTTCTCTTGTAGTTTATCCGGTTGACTTGGGCTGAAAGTTTTGTGTGCAGAAAAAGGGTGAGATTAAATGCGATGTGAATAAGTTGGATTTACAAACTCGAGGTGCTATTTGTGTAACGGATAAAGGAGGAAAATTAGCGTTTTTGTATGTTTGTAATAAGCAGCTGAGAAAATCTTTGTTTTTCTCACGAAAACACATCAAACTCATGAATTTCAAATTTCTTTCGATTTATCTCGAAGATAGATAGGTATTGAACCAAACGCAGTGATAAAATTTGATTTTCAATGTTTGGTTGGGTAGAAATTCTAGTTGCTCAAGCGGTTTATGAGTTTGTGTCAGACTGGACAAATGAGGATTAATGAAAATTTTAAACAATTTTTCGTTCTTGTTTAACGTATTTTTAATAGTGTAAAACAGTAATATATTCTCCTCTTCTAAGCATAAATAATGCACATCGGATTGCATTTTCTATCGCATTTATTGCTTAATCATGTTCAGTTGATAAACAACCGTACGGAATGATTAGACGATGAAATGTGTAAGTGCTGGTCGACTGGGGACGCATTTGCTAATAAAGCAGATGCATTACGCAATCCGACACACTCGAGAGATATAAATAATAATTAATAATTGTTAATGCTGAAATTAATGAACTCGAGCAGTAAACCGCAGAAAAGGACGGGTTACCCCAAGTTGTAACGTGGTATCTTACCAAGATAAGAAATAATTATTATTTGTTTTGAAAGCACTATGGATCATGGGAAGCAAGATTTATCTCTCTGTCAGAAGAATGAAGGACAGAGAAGTATGGAAGAGTTTATTCAAGGATCCCATAAAGCCTTAGACATTTTACCGTTGATTTTAAGCTTTCATTTTTAAAATACAAATACAGTAATAGCACACAAATTTTAAAAATTCTGTTTAAAAATTAAACAAATACAGTAATGCACACAGTTAGTTATTTTTATTTTATTTTATTTAATTCTCTCGTTCTTTGGGTTTAATTGTACTGAAATTGAGCTGGGTTGAGAGGCGGAGAGGCGGTTGTAAGTTTTTCTAGTGTCTGGTCTGCCAGACTCAGTCTTGGATGGCTGAAAGCGACGAGCACTTGTGCAAGAGGTCGAAGGTTCAAAACTGTTTTGATAGCGGCACGATTGTGATGTCGAAAACAATTCTGGGAATGGAAAATGACGTTTAGTTGAAGGAGACTTGTTTTTGTTTGTTGAGATGTGAAATTTTAAAACTTCCCTGCAGCTGATAGTTTTCGAATTTCCGAATGCGCGCAAGGTAAAGTTGAGCAAGAGATATAACAAATCAGAGAGTAAACAGAAGAAGTTATTACTGTAGTAAACTATCAATCATTGTGTTCAAATAAAAGCACCGGGGAGCTGTCACTAATCAGTGTAGTCTCTTAATTGTCAATCCTATAATGGCTATATAGCGGCAGTACGCGGATGAATAGAGACGAGTTTCCATCATTTCAAGCATCCATCTGGTTTCTGGGGTAGTCCATTGTGAAAATTTAATTACTTTGCTGCTTTTCGAAGAATTTTTATTCTTCTATCAGCTTGAAAACATTAAAGCAGGTGACGTAAATTTTTAATGAGCAACTTGACTGGGATAATCCGTTTTCAGTTTTCAGTTTTGTTTTTTATTTTTCAATTGTGAATGCGGTAAATGAATGAAAGAAAATTATTTTTCTGTGACTTATAGAATTGTTAAAACGTTGTGACATCGTCGGCAGTCTTCATCTTTAATGAACATAGGAGAGAATGAGTAATGTGTGAGAAAATAGTATTAATTAACTGTAAATGAACGTAATCTTATCTGAAAACAAATTATAACAGGTAGGCATTATTGTTTGAGATAAAAAGAAAGAAAATTGACTCTCCTAAAGCTGTGAGAATGACGACATTAAAAACCTGCAATTTGAAGTTGACAAGGTGTTTTTGGATGCGGATTTATATTTTAAATGAGTAATAACTAACGTGTCTCATGCCTGACATTTTCATCTCGGCTTCTAAGCTTGTTTTGCAGCATTTTACGATGCACACATCATGCATCATATATTAGTTTATTTTTTCCTTAAAGTTTACTTGAACAGGCTTCTTGGCACTGATCCATTGTTTTTTTAAGATAATTTTTTTTTATTTTACTGTAAAGATCCTCTCAAAGTGCCAGTGATTTGTTTGGCTTTTCCCCTATTGATGGAATAAATATACACTATTTTGCATTTGCTTCTGCTCTATTTGTTTTATGAACTTTATAGCTGTGAAATAAAATCCACTGAAAAAATATGAGATTTTTATTGTTATGTGTATAAAGGAGGAGTTTTTTGGGGGTGGAGGTATGAGGGGTGATGGGTTGACAAGTCATAAAAAGAAATGAAGTTACTAATGTAAGAAAATAGTAATTAGTTTCTTGCCATTTTTTATAATTGCTCGTACAACTTTTATTTATTATGACTCATTTTTGAAAATTGCTCGTTTTAAAGCTTCTGCACGATTAAAGTTTGATGGCAATTCAGTATTTACGAGGTTGGATTCGGGGAATCGGAGTTTTGGGTCAATTTTCTCGATTGTTGACACAACACAGCAAGATAATACTCTATTTTTATCTCTAGTAAGTTATGTGTACTCTTATATTGTCAAATCTCAATTGAAATTCGTGATTAAATGCTGATAAAGGTCGTGAAATCTAAATCCCAGCTTAACGAAAGCCTTGTAATCGATTTTTCATTTCATTTCGAGTTGAATGCACCAACTTGTTTCCCTGGTATGTAGTACTAAGGCATTGAGTGTCATTAACTATGAGACTGTCGCACTGAAGAACATTTTTTTTGAAATTACCATGGATGCAATAAGCTTTTTCCGAACTAATGATGTGAAAACAAAAAAACAGAAATATGAGATATGGTATTTTTTTGTAATTATTTTTTTTCTTTATTGCAATCGATTTTTATGTTGAGGTAAATACTGAAATACAACAATTTCGTTGTTAATGAAATTGATACGTTTGTTCAAGCCACATAAATCTATTTATAGATAAAGTTAATCTAAGCGGTCACATCCTCCAGGAGTAAAATTATCTATTAATGGGCGTCACATTACAAGTGGTTAATGGAATAGAAGGGATGCGCCCCCTGCAAATTCTTATTTAGTCACGGATTAAGGAATCGAATTGCACTTGGGTAATTTAGATTAGTCAGATGAAGAGCTAGATTATACAAAACTTTTCATCCGGCGAGGTGAGGTCACATCATGAATGAATTCTTTTCTAAAGAATTTTTCTTCCATTATCTGGGTGCGAATGTGATTCGGTTTTAAACTCTGTTCACATGAGTTGGAAGTGCAATTTCTACAAAAGATCGATAAGAATAAGGGTCGGCCCCTTTATGTCATCCTGAAGAATGCCAAAATGACAGGAGCATGAAAACCATTCTTTTTGCAAATTTAATTGGTCAGTCGATATTTGGGCCATACGTTTATGTTGAAATTAAATGGAAATATGAGTCGACAAGCGTTATTTTAGTTCAGTATCTTGTTTTACAAATGTGAAATTGAAATTCAAGATTTAAAAAATTCTGAGTCGGCAAATTTCTTTATTAAAATCCTCTTTGATAAATGTTTGAAGTGAGAAAAAGTCGACTTTATTTTTATCACGTAGTCGCTGTGATTTCTATTTTGCCAGAGGTTAATAAAATCCTTTTTGTGCCACGTGTAAAACTTCAAAATCAATACTTTGAGTGCTTATCTGAATATCCAACATCCCTTAGCATCAATTGATCTTTCTGCCTGGTTAATTGAACTGAACATTTACTACAGTTGACAGCAGATGCATAGAGAGATAGGTGCGCGTACATAGTAATTTATTTCTTAATTATTGTCAATATGTGCTCGTTTATACAGAGAAGCAAACAAATCTAGGCAATCTATTTTTATTTTTGCCATTTTCAATTTTTTAGTTTTCAAAACAAATTTATTTTTAACAAAATAAATCTTATCAAATGTCACATACATTTATTTTTAGTTCTTTTCTTATTATGACATCTTGAGTAATTTTAGCTTTTCTTGATTTGACGTGATTGCGAAACCTCAATTGCGCAGGTGCAAATTACATTGTTCTATTTACTCAGTCACCTATGTAAGTGAGAAATCGCGTGTCTGTTCTCAGTCTTGCTTTCAGTATTTATACTTTTTGCTTTCCACAATTTTTCATTTATCATTGAAAATGTATTACTGGTTTTCAGCGACTAAAGATTACATAGGATGGAAGGAGACTGATGAATTACTATAAATGTTGTCGAGAAATATTGATAACATTGCTAAATGTAGTAGGAGTACAGTTGATGTGTTGTATTCAAGTACAACACGTCTAAGTATGAAAAATTATATAAATGCACAGCTCATTACTCAGTTTCAAACACTGCAAATCAAAATGACACATTGAGACCCTAAATTTGACCTCAATTGAAGCTAACCTTGATAAATACGACAATTTATCTCCACTTGAGTTTTGCTGATAATTTACAGTTTCGAGTTTATTGTTATTGAAATCTCGAATCAGAAGGCGTCAAAGCAATCAGCTTAAATTTTTTCCCGGTTAAAATAAGCGGAAACGTAGATTCCGAAATTGCTCTTCCGCAATATTCATTGTCAGCGGTTGATTTAATCCGTTTGAAATAAAACTCATCAATGAAATCACCTGTGCAGAAATTAAAGTCATCTCTCAAAAATAATTGCTACCCATTCAATTGAGCATTAATTTATTTTTAAAGAAACTTATTATTAAAATCCCAAAGTATTTTGATGGTTCCCACTAGAAATTTCTGCATTTTCTCGTGTTAAAATTTATCATAATAGAGCAATATCCAACATTTTATTCACGTTTAAAGACATCATAAACCTACTTGATTCAGCTCATTAAATCTACCGCAGTATCAACATAGAAAAGCGTCGGCTTCTAATCCGACTTAATCACGTTCTGCCAACGCAATACCAACAGGTTTTACTCTCAGCAATCATTTTACGAGCCATGAGTTACAATACTGGTTCAAATTAGTGCAGATAACGTACAAAATACCCAAGAAGACCCTCGTATTATATCTGCTTTCTCTCACTTTTTGCTCCATATATGCTCTTCCCTCACGTTTGAAATGAAGACAACCGGCACAAAACGCAAACTAAAGACATTGCACGTACTAGAGTAATGCGCTTAAATCGCACAAAGGCTGATTATTATGGAGACTTGTCACTGTGCCATCAAA
>JAQFZP010003528.1:0-10033 GCA_034695745.1 Geophilus truncorum | reverse complement strand
CACCAACGGCCACAAAGCGTGACGTAGACCCGCCAAACTTCATTCACAGAAATACAAGATAAAGAGATTTATTAAAAATTAAATTACAAAAGTAACAATACAATTTGTATCTTAACCAATCTTATTAAATCCAAAATTCAATTTCAGTAAGTCATGAGAGCGAGCAGCCATGAGATGAATTGCAGTCGCTCCAAAAATGCTGATTTTTTTCGAATCTCCTTTCCTAAAATTAGCTACAATTCTTACTACAAATTACAAAAAGTTACAATGCTTGCGATGAAAAGTTCTGGACATCCTAGTCTTCTGAGAATGTTGAAACAACACGAAATGCATCAGGCGTTCTTGGGAAGTTGACTTCCAAAATACCGCCTCTTCCAAGTTTTGTCCCCCAACAGCCTCAGGGCGATGTCGTTGACACTTGACCACATGACCCCTCGCTCAACCCCAAGAAACAGAAATTGTCAGCTGACCAATCAAAATACAACAGCCAATTTATTTGCATATTGGAATGTACATTTTTAAATTTTAATCTTTCCTGAGACAAAACACATACAACCGATTCATTATTTTATCAGGTTTAAGACAAGAATAAAGGCAAAGAAAGTGCACTATTTTAAAAATTTTACGTTACTGGCAAATTTTATTTTCCTCACCCCCCTTTTTTCGAAAGATTTTTTTTCTTTTCATATAAAATCTAAACCACTACGTTGACATAATTTTTTTTTTCAGAGAATACAATTAATAGTCTTAATGTGTGCTCGCTTACGAACTGTTACCAAAGCAAAAAGAAAAAACAAAAAAGTCACAAGCAACTTTTGTGCTAATTCTTAGACGAACAAAAGAAAAAAAATATTATTTTTTTCAGTTACTCTTACAACACTAAAAAAGCTATTTCGTTTTTAAATTAGAAAAAAGATTCAATTAAACAAAATATAACAAAAACTGAACTTATTAGTGTTAACTCCCTCCAAAACACACCTATTTATCTATCTCATTTACAAATTCCCACTAATCTAGATCCATCTTTTCCTTATCCTCTCCGGCCCTCTGTCTTTGCGGGCTGCCGGCAGCCTGCTGTTCTTGCTGGGGCTGGTTTTCGTTTCCCGTCGTGGGCGGCGGTGGCGTTTCTTTGGGTGGCTCTGCCTTCGGCTTCGGTTTGTTCAAAATAGGCATCACAGTAGCATCAAGCGCCTGTTAAAAAAAAAAAAAAATTAAAAAGCAAAACGTAGTAAATGTTATCAATTATCATTTAAATCACAAACCTCCTTCTCCTTTCTGATTTGTGCAACCGTCACGGACGGGTTTTGAAACGGTGTCAAGCGAGCAATCGCTTGCATCTGACCCTCGAGCCAATGCTGTTTCTCAGCGACTGCTTTTTGCACTTTTTCCATGTCTGCAGGTGCCAAGTGAGAGTACCGATCGTCTTTATTCTGGTACATGTCAAGCGCTTTCCTGGCCAGCTGGAGCGCTCCGGCCAACTCCTCGACCGCTTTGGGTCTTTCTTCGAATTCCCGTTGTCGTTCTTTGACGGGTTCGCCATGACGCTAGAAAATTATAAAAAGAAAAATTTTTAAAAATCAAGTAGTTGTTCTCAGATTTATGTTTTTCGGTGTTTACTTGTAGCTGAGCAAGTTTATCCGAATAAACTTGTCTGTTTTGATCCTCGCCTTCGTCGTATAACCAGTTCTCCATGTCGCCCAACATGCGAGAAAATGCATTGCGGTCGGGCTCGTTGATGTACGGAGCCAGATCGTCGGTCACTTTAGCACGCATTTCGTATATGTATTCTTCTAAAGCGTTTTTCGCATCTACTCTTTCCTTCTCCTGTCTATCGGCCATCACCATTTTGCACTAAAAAATAAAAAATGCAAAAATTAAAATTTGGTATATCCTTTCGAGGTATGTATCAGACTTACTTCTTCTTCAACGCACTTATCAATCTCGCTTCTACTCATCTGCGCCACTTTCATATCGATAGGTAAATCGACTTGCTTTGTCACCCTCTTCGGTTTCTTATTGGCGGGTTCGGTTTTCTTGTCGCCAGCACTTGAATCATTTTTGCCTTCGATTTCTTCGATTTCTCCCTTTTTGTTAGTTTTGTTCATTCCATCCATGGAATTCTAGATAAAAGTAATTTCAATTAATCACAAATGGGGAGGAAAAAAGTCAATGCTATTTTAGAGCTCCTACTTCGTCCGGTTTTGAATCCATCGAATCCGTATTCATTCTATCGGTATCAGTATCGCCATTTCCTTTCTCGTTCTGCTCTACGTCCATTGGTTCCTCGGCATCGCCGTCGTCGGCCGATTCTCGTTTTTCAACTAAGGTTGCCGAGTTCACGTTGAATATCCCGTGAATATTGATTCGAACTTTGATTTTCACTTTTGAGCTTTCGCCATCAGCGTTAGGCACAACTTTCGATACGTTGAAAAATCCTATTTAAAATTGAAAAAAAAAAAAATGTCCTCAGACAAAAATTCTAAGTCAAAATAAACAAAATACTCACCAATAAACGTGTCGGGATATGGAACTTGTCCGCTATATCTCGCTTCTAAAGCGAAGTTTTCTCTACGAAAGAAAGTCAACATTTTCGTAAAAGGCGCAGGGTGGTTTTGAGGAAAAACTTCCATTTCGCTTAAATTTAAAATAAAAAATAAAAATAAAAAAACAATGAAACAACATACTCATATACACAAAACTTACCCATCTTCTCCTTTGTCGGCCTTCCATAAAAGCTTAATAGGGTATAACTGTAAATCAGTAACAGAAAACTCCCTAACTTTGAAATTAGGCGACAACATGGCACACTGCAGTGCGCAACCGCGCGCTACGGCTTCGTCCTGGTTCAGCGAAGTGCTTGACTCTTTGCCGAATATCTGCTGAACTAATTGCTTGACATACGGAATGCGAGTCGATCCACCGATAATTTCAACGGAATAAATATCGTCAGGTTTTATCCCTATAAAATAAAAATATTAAATAAACATAAAAAAAAAAACCAAATTATCTAATTTTCCGACTTACTTGAGTCATGCAACAGCCTTTTGAACAAAGTTTCAATCCTTTCAAACAAATGATGACTAAACGACTCCATATCAGTTCTAAAAAAATAAATCACGAAACAAACAAAAATTAGCAAAAAAAAATTCATATTTAATTTACAAAATCTAGCTAACCGCTTCATTTTCCCAGATACATCTTTTTCGTCGATGAAGCACTCGATATTCAACGGCAGAACCGTGGAATTGGCGCTCATCTGCTTTTTCAGTTTTTCGACCTCTTGTTCTAAGCGTACAAACGCTCGGGGTTTTTTGTCAGCTTCCACCTTGTACTTTGACTTAAACTCGCCGTTGAAATGCATCGCCAAAATGCGATCAAAGTCTCGTCCGCCAAGCAGAGGGTCTGACACGCAGGCCAACATCTTTAGCTTGCCCTTGTTGAACGCCACAGCCGAAACTTGAATCGACGACTGGCCCATGTCTACGAACACCACCGTTCGGGCTTTTTCCTCGGGCGCCGGCAAGTCCTGCTTGTAAATACCGTACGCCAAAGCAGCTAAACAAAAAAAAAGTTAATTTTATAATGTAACATTTTAATCATTTAAAATAAATAAATTACATGCGGTAGTTTCGTTCATCAAACGTAGACAATTCAGCCCAGCAACTTGCGACGCATCCAAAAGAGCCCGACGTTCAGCATCGGTGAAAAACGACGGCACCTGGTGTCAGAAATTTCATTAAACAACGTTCTGTTTTTGTCCAATTTTCTCAAATTAAGCATTAAATCTTAAAAAACTGCTTAATAGTCATAAAATGCTTTTGATCTTGCATTTTGCATTTCCAATTTTACATTTACTAAATAAACATGGAGCTGCAAATGCATTGTGTTTTAATACCCATGGCCTTTAGCTGTTGAATACTCACAGATATAACGCAATCGTTGACTTTGATTTTCAAAGCAGTTTCAGCAGTTTCCTTTAACTTGGTGAACAACATCGCAGTTACTTGCTCGGGCGAGAAAACACGGTTTTCGCCCAAGTAGCTGACCTAGAACATAAACGACAAACATCTTACGATAGGATTATTGTTACAGCAGCGGATTTACGATAATAAATAATAAAATAATCAGACATTCGCATTTTCTCATTTCAACCGACAACGAACTCGTCAGATGTTTTCCATCACTCAAATCTAGCAAGAAAACCTTGATCGATCGATAACTTCAAACACCTTGCAACTTAATGCCGACTAATTCGTTCTCGAAAGGTCGAAGAATGGATTTTTGCTTTACATCATTTAATTTTTTAAAAAACGTTTTTCTTTCTAAAACGGGTCTTTTTTTTTTTTTACATACCGGAATGGCAATCGACCCATCTTTGTTTTCTTTAAGGTAAGATAAATACTTCAACTCATTCTGCACAAATGGGTCTCGGAATTTCCGACCGAGTAGTCGCTTGAATCCGTAGATTGTATTTTTCATATTTGTCACCAGTTGGTTCTTTGCTGCCACTCCTAAGAAACGATTTTTCTCTCCAAAAGCAATACATGACCTAAAAAAAAAAAAAAAGAAAAAAAAAAAAAATTAGAAAAAAAATGATATAAAAGCATTCTTTGTACCACATAAAAAAAATGAAATAAAAAATTTTCTTTTACAGAAAAAAAAAAAAGTTGAAAAAAAATAAGACCTAGCAAATTTATTCCCTTACACCCACATAGTCCTATTATGGAAGAGATATTAGATCATCCTAGATACCTTCTACGGAGAATGATCTAGAATCCTGAATAATTTGTCAACTAGAATTTACTTAAAGCAGCGTTTAACACTTTGCAAACTCTAAACTTAAGAAAGAAGATAAACGTTTGTGATATTCGCCCGCAAATTGCCGAATTACGTAATTCAAACCCACGTGTAGGACACGAAAAACTCATTTTTAATCATTTCTTTCCTCTATTTCTGCCGGTTTCATACAAGAAACATCATTATAAGGCTTTTATATGTGTTTATTGCTTATTTTTACTCCATATTGGACATTCTATTCGATTCTATTCAATTTTGAAATACGTTCGAAAATTCTAGAATCACGTGGAAACAAAGACTAAATGTTATTTTTTGTCGTAGATCGCGTTCTAAAAGCGTTTCAGAATGATTTCTAGTGTTATTGAGGCAGATGTTAGTATTTGCTACCTATGCTTCATTGATTTTGTCAAGGGTTAGGCACATATGAGATGGAATACTGTAAAAGTAAACTTACGGCGTTGCCCGTAAACTGTAATCGTTTGCTATCGTTTCTATTCCGCCGGCTCGAGCTACAGCTACATAACACGATTCGTTGCCGAAATCTATTCCGATTACAGACATCTTATTTACAGGGTCGTTGGGCGATTAGGATTGAGAAATAAAGCCAAGAAAATTAAGGTTTAGGTCTTAGAAGCGTCGCAGCTCAACCGAATTGCAACTAGCGAGTCGAACGAACTAGAGAAATTTCCAGAGCAACTACACGCATTACCGGAAGTCGGGTTGCCTAGCATAATTCGATGTTAGATTACGTCATGTATCAAAGTTGCGCCAACTGGTGTGAGTTTCTGTAAGTTGATGTAACGGCAGTGAAAAATAAGGAAGCTGTAAAAGACGTTTAGATTTTATCGTAAAAATGAATTTTATTCTTAATGTTTTAAACATGTTAATTTAATTTTATAGATAGATTACTACAAGATTAACTCGTTTTATTATTTTGTACTACTAACTTAAAACTTTGCTAGGGTGTGACAATGTTTTAAAGACATTTTAAGTGGTATTTACTGACATCCGTAGTTTAGTAAAGCAAAGCAGACATTTTTATTTTTGATCATTTAATTTGAAAATAAAATTCGTAAAAATAAAGTGACCAAATATGTAAAAATGAGCAGTAGATAAATTTATTAAGATTGAAATTTATCCAATTTTATAATATAATTCAAAAAACTTAAGTAAGAATTTGAATTTGATTAGATTTACTAAATTTAAATTTCCCGCCAATTATAAAGAGACTATGAACAATTTTTTTTAAAGATGATTTTAATTATTTTCTAAAGAAATTTGTAAAACAAAACAGAAAAAAATAGCAATCTACTGAAATTGCTTATAATCTGAAAGAAATCCAAAAAAAAAAAAAAACGAAAATTAAAAATAAAAAATAAAATAAATATAAATATAAATAAAATAAATTTAAACCTTGATTAAATATAGCTTTTATTTAACTACACATTAACGCACAATTAAACTTCCCTTCTGGCTTCTATTACTAAAATTATTATTCCTAGTGCACATATAATGATAAGTTCCTCTCTTTAATTGAATCACAACCCCTTCGAACGACGCTGGAGCATTATTAAGTACTGGATTAAGTGCTTCTTTATGAGTAAAAGCATATTTCTGCTCACAAGTCGAATTGCTTGCACATCTATAAAGCAAACAAACAATACAATCAATCATTTCAACGTCATTAATTTCACAACAAGTCACCTGTAATATCCGGCTGAGGCAAGATTAAGAGCCAGATCTAAGGCAGTCATATTCGAATTACCAAAACTGCTCCAGACGACTTCAACTAAATTTAAAAATGGACTTTTCTCGAATTGCATTGGGTAACTCTCTCCGACCGACTTCAAAAAGGCGAAATTACTCCTATCTGTCCCAGCAGTCCCTTCTCCCGCAGCCCCCGTGTCTCCATTCCCTCCGGGAGCGTTGTTATTATGCGTATTCGATCCCGTCCACTGAATATGTATCACATCCGAACTGAAAACCTCCATAACTTTCGGAACAAAATCGTATTCGACAGCTGGATACACTTGAACGATGTTTCCCCGCTTCCCTCTAACGTTTAAATTCAATATTCGTTGATTGTATAACCCTTTCGGGCGCGGTAGAAGCCAAAAAGTATGTGACCGGTCCTAAACGAATAAAAAAAAAATGTTGTAATGTAAAAAAAAAAACCTTTTTAGTTTTCTTTTAATATAAACCTGGAAAGTTCTGCCCGTTTGTTGTGTATTAATGACTAATCGTAAAGCTGCAGGTCCAACTGTCACCACGGGGTTCTTGGTTACTGGCGAACGTATTCGGAATTCCCTAATAAATCAATAACTAATTTAAGACAAATCTTAAAATTATCGACATTTGTTTTTAAAATTTCGCTGTTTTTGAATAAAATATTTTTCGTACTTCAATTCGTTGCGTGTCCAATCAGTTGTATCTGGATTGTAATCGGTTGTTGAGATGTTATACCTAATATAAAATCAGAAAATCAATAAATGATTGCGAAATAATGGATGTAATCGATTTCTCATTTACCTGACCCTCAAAACACATTTCTGTTTTCGTCCAGATGGAAAATGAGGTAGTTTCCACTTAAAACGAGGGGTAACGCCACCTTGTGTGTTACCCAGATGATTCGCCCTCGTCTTGGGAGAAAATTGGCAGTCAGGTTGAGGCAAAGGCACGAGACATTGTCGTGTTTTCCCATCGCCGTCGTAAGGAAGAGCCCATATGTAATGCTGAGTTGGACTTCCGGGCACCACTTGACTTTCACATGTGGTTTGATCCTTAAATTCTGTCCAGAAATTATTAATTCACTAAAAATTTATTTATTTATTTATTTATTTTTTTTACCTGATGCTTTTTCGAGATAATTGTTAAAAGCAGTCCACACGCCGCCATTTCGCATACATTCGTATTCATCATTCCATTTCGAACCCTCGAATCGGTTTCCAGAGACAACACATTCATGTCGTGGTTGAGAGTTAAAGCTTTCTTTTTTCAATGTTCTAAAACATTATAAAATATTAAGTAAAAAATCTTGATGTTTATTAAGTATCTGACTTACGGGCAACGCCGACCCCTATCGGTCAAAATCGCAATGTCTTTCCAAGAAGTCGGGTGCCAATAAGGATAATAATCTCTTTCCTCTGGACATTCGTAACCGTTGCGATTTCCGTTAGGATTCTGTCGAGTCGTAGTGGCTGATCTTTTATTTTGATCGATAACGACGTCGGCAATAAACAGCCCCCTATTTCGGTCCCGTAGGTAACATTTGTTGTAAAAATCCCACGTTTCGTGCAACCCTCTATCGGCTTTCACGTCGGCGGTCTTCCTCGCCAACGACTCATTATCGGTCTCGCTCTTAGATTTCAGTGGTGTGGTAAAATCTTGAACAGTCGTCGAAGTACCGTCCCGAATTTCATCCACTTTATCTTTTAAAAAAAATTAAATTCAAATAAAAACGTAAAAAAATAAAAACACATTTACCTGTTACTTGTGTTTGATCCTGACACATATACTGAAGAATCACATCACACACAACATCAGATCTGAAATAACCCATACCACAACCATGTTGGTTAGTCCACTCAATTTCTAGAACAGTATCACTATTCGGGCTGCTTTGGAAATATTTCTAAAACATAAAACATACTATAAAAATGTTGTTTATATATACATTACATACATCAATTGAATAAAATTTCACCATCTGATACTGCAACTCTGCATTGCCAGCTGCAGCTTCACTTGCCGCATCACCCACATTGTACCCACCCCTGTTATTGTTTTGCGAGTCGAACAAACGATTGTTTGTTTTCCGCGTGGCGGTTTTCTCGTCCAAGCGGTTATTAGAACCACGAGGATTGTGGAGATAAATGTCAGCTGAAACCGAGGCACAGAAGAGGAGCAAGGGTAAAAAAAGTTTCATTCTGATAGATAAAAATAAAAATAAAATGGAAAATAAATAACTGAGTGAGTGAGTAAATAAATAAATAAATAAATAAATAAATAAATAATAAACTGATGATTACTTCATGAAAAGGTGTGGAACTTCTTCGAGTTTAAAGCATTTCTTATACTTATATATGGTTTCCTGTTAAGACGTAATTCTACGAAATCAGCATTAGTGTGATCCCCATTCACATTTTTAAGCTCGTTAAATGTTTTAAGCAAATAGTGGTGATAAACTGAGTATACATGAGAGAAGTCGATCGTAATGCGATACTGATGAATCATTGTGCGATACCAGATGGCTTTCAAAGGATTTTCAATATCACATCACCTGGTGTTTTATCATCACTTCCGTAAGGGGTGAGCGAGAGTTTTCGTTGAAATGAATTCTGGGTACCGGTACCGGTATTTATTTACGTAACATCAAATATTGTTGAGTTTTAAAAGTAAAGTTGATTAAATGGGTTTCAGGAATTAAGTGGAAGTGGAATAATAAACGCATTATGTTTATAGCTGGGATCTTGAAATTACCGGAAGATTGATCTATATAATTTAACAATAAACTGTGATTAAAGTTCGTTTAGTTTTTAAGTGCATTTATAATATGTTTGAAGATAGAAACTAATGTTGAAATTCGTAAATTAAACGTTAGGTTGTTTAATACATTTTTGCAAAAAAAAAAAAAAAAAAAAAAAAAAAAATATTTGATTGGCTGCTCCTTAGTTTTCCTGCAATGATTACGACATACTTACTAGGATTTTAACTGTCACAATTATAAATGCATTCGAGATTGTCAGAAGTACATAAAATGGTTTATTTACTTCTGACATTGTAAACATTTTTCCTAAACTGTTGTATATCCTTTATTTGCATACCCTACGGTACTACATACCGCTACATACATTCTCAAACCAAATTAAAATGCATTCTGGGTATTTGCAGCCTAAGAGCAATCTGATTGACTGCAGGAGATCACGTAATCAGCCAGCGAAGAGACTGCAGGACCCTAAAAAAAAAAATAGTTATTAATTATTTCCTATAGCCATTGAAATTAACTGCAATCACTTCCAACTTCCAATTGGAAGTTTCAGAAGTTTATCTTCTACTAGCATTTTACCCGTGTTTCGCTACGGGACACAGAAGCGTGTTTTTTTCCTGAGTTGTTGTTTTTTATTTAGATTGTGTTTGTGGGTTTGTGGGTACGGGAGCATACCTCTTCTGTTCCCGTTCCGGCTGTCATTCTGTTCCCGTCCCGATTTTCATTTAGTTTTTTTTTTTTTTTTTTTTT